>JAATLQ010038474.1:59372-110962 GCA_013421005.1 Heliconius erato x Heliconius himera | reverse complement strand
TTTGTAAAAACAAAAACCCCGACTGCATCAAACTAAAAAGAAAATAAACAAGCCCAATAGTTTATTAGGATTAATAGTCGGGACCTATAAGTAATTCTTCAATCAATAAAATCTTTACCAGGAACCCCGCATAATTTAAAGAGGTCCCGACTGTTAATCCTAATAAACTATTGGGCTTGTTTATTTTCTTTTTAGTTTGATGCAGTCGGGGTTTTTGTTTTTACAAATATTTTTTTTTACTTTACATTCTTCTACGATATACTTCATTATAATATAAAACTTTAGTCGCTTCTCTTCTATAGACGGAAATAAGAACTAAAATAAGGTTACACTAAGCGTTTAACCACAAATAACGCTGTTAAAAGTCGTACGGGGAAGTCGCTTCCGGCCGCTACGGATGTCGGCAATTTAGAACTAAATTCATCAATGATCGCGAAACCCAGTTACGGAGCGGCGCGGCGCTGTGCGGTGTTTTACTTTATTTCGCTAAATACTCGGTTGGCGCGCCAACAGTCTAGATAATGCATTTAAAACTGAGATGCAACGAGACGTAGGAGGTTTTGCATGTAAAATTTTTGAGATTTTTTTTGTGAACCGACAACGAAAACTGGGGTTCTATATTCGACGTTAATATTTTTTATATATAAACACGCATAATTTGTCAAGTAAATTACTTATCAGAAAACTTACTGAAAAAATCAAAATCAAAATTCCAAAAAAAAAATGCACGCGTATATTATTATATTATTTAAAAAAATATACATACTACATTAGTTTAAGAACTAATGTAATACATACTTTATAAGATTATCCTAAGTATTTTTTTTTTCTAGATTTTTTGACGGTTTTATATTTTGTTAAAGACTTTTTACTAACTTAACTTGAAATTTAAACATTGTTTTGCTAATTTAGATAAGAATATTTAAAGACAACGTGACTACAACAAAATATATACATATAGTACAACTACTTAAAGTCAAACCGGCGACGATAGTATATTACTAACGAACAAACTCTACATAAGAACAGGATAGACATCGATGCACATTGTTTGATTTGATCCGGGCGGCGGCCGAACTAATTGCAGCCCCGGGCTGTCGATTTGGATGCGCTCTTGACAAAGATGGATATTTATTACTATATTAACATATGGTAGAGGCCACTCGTGGCGCAGGGGCACAAGGTGTGACTGTGAAACCGACTGGTTGTGGGTTCGTTCCCCACTCGAGGAAATTACATTTCCATTTCTTCGCTCTGGTGTCGAGGCAAAGCGCGGCGTTGAGTTTCGCCTGAATTCCGGTTGAATGCCTCCAGAATTCGGCTGAAAGTGGGGAACAGAATGTCTTAACTCTAGGGTCCCTCCACCTACCCTGCTGTGTGCGGGATACGGCGTGAATGCATGTTTTAGAGGTGTGAATTCTAAATAAAACCGTAGTAGCGCAAGATAACAAGCATGTAGCTGTAACGCGACGTTTGTCGGTTTGATCCCCTGTAGAGGGGAGTGACTTATGATTTATTAATAATTAATTTTTTTCGCTCTAGTACCAAGGCAAAAGCGCTTCAACTTCACGCCACTCAACACACAACGCCTCCTAAATTCGGCGTTAAGTGGGGAACAGAGTGTCTGAACACTAAATTCCCCTTTACCCTCCTGCCTATATGCGGGACACAGCGTGAAGCTGAAATAAAATATTCTAAATAGACGTGGTTTTTTTTCTTCATACTATTTTCTTCCCTGTTTCCAAGATGGGGAGCTCATCTGAGCGGTGGCTCGAGGGAACGAATGTTCTATCTAATTAACTTTATCATAAAGAGACGGTTATTGCCTCGCCAGCACAGTGTTTAACCGGAAATGCGCTTTATGTTACAGCATATATCAGAATAATTACTATATATTTTTTTTAGTTTCACGCTGTATCAAACATGTAGCAGGTTAAGCAGACGGAGCCTAGTACTAAGACACTCCGCCTCTCAACTATAGAGTTGAGTTTTCGAGACCGAATTTTCAAGGCATTGCGTGGTGAGTGGCGGAACTCAACGCCGCGCTTTGCCTCAATACCAGAGGAAAAAATTAAAATCTTAAATATTTCATTTACTCGAGTGTGAATTGAACTCACAACCTGTCGCTCAATATTAGTATACTAATTATCCTTTAGCCACTCTAAACACAGTTATAAATGCAAAAAAGATATAAGCCATACAAACAATAAGATAAAGAAATATCCATCTTTATTTGGTGATTTTTATTGATTCACTTTATTTAACTTAAGAACAAATATATATATATTTTAATCCAACCAAATTTTCTCAATTAAACATAGGGAAAGAACTTAGAAACGGCAAAGTTTGAACCCCGATCTCAGATATCGCGGCGTCTGGCGGTTTCTATCCGCTTGGATTAATAACAAATGAGCTAAGTATTGACGAAGATATGAGATTTCCTAAGCTTGATATCAAATTGAAAGTGTAGTCTACTATTTTACTTTGTCTTGGCTCTTTGAAAATGTATTATTTTAATTCTTGATTTTACGGCTGTGTGGCTGTAAATAGGAAGGGGTTTTGGGTTCGATTCTCACTCGTAGAAATGAAATATTACTATTTTCGTGTCCTTGCTCTGGTGCCTAGGCAAATCGCACCGTTCAGTTCCGCCACTCGACACGTAATACGTGCAGAATTCGGCGGAAAATGGTGACGTAGTGTGTTAACACTGGGTTCCCTCTATCTGTAGGATACAGTGTGAAGCTGAAGAAGAAGTAGACTAAATATTTTTGTTTGTATTTGCTTAGCAAAGCAATAAATGTGCAAGTAGATGAGAATTAATATGCACAGTTTGCGTTCAACATATTAATATATTTAAAATTCTAGTAGAAACTTATGTATATAAAAATGTATGTTTAAATTAAAATTCGTGTACTGATTATTAATTATTATATTGAAAAAGTAATATATTTTATTTTACAATTTCTATTTTTTAAATGAGGCCAGTCGTGGCGCAGCGGCACAAAGTGTGATTGTAAAACCAACTGGTTGTGTGTTTGATCCCCACTCGAAGAGATGAAATATTTACTTAAATTTATATTTCCATTTCCTCGCACTAGTGTCGAGGCAAAAGCGCGGCGTTGGTTCTGCCACTTAACAAGCAATGTTTTCAGAACACGGCAGAAAGTGGGGAACGAAGTGTCTTACACTAGGTTCCGTCTGCCTACCCTGCTGTGTGCGGGATACAGCGTGCAGCTGACAAAAAAAAAGTTTCTAAATATTCTATTATTTTATAACATAATATCAGTTGGTTGCAATTTCTAACTGCTATCATTTCAAATACCATAATACCTAGAAAAATAAAAATCGAAATCTATATAACTCAAGACTTCTTTACAATAAAGTTTCTTATGAAATAAGAGTCGCTTCAATCTTCTAAACTTCCTTGCGTAAAGTATTGACTTTATATTGTAAGAAAGAAAACTTAGCAAGAGCTAAATATATAATATCAGTTATTACAAGCACTACAAAGTTGTTTATACGATTCAATGAGAACATAATACGGCACATCCGGCGCGTCCACTTCCAAGTATCGGAGATAGAAGAATCAAGAAAGTGGAGAAACTTTTTAGAACTTAGCCCGCGACTCGTTCAGGACTAAACTCTTATTACAAACTCTATCAACTTTTAACTAGCTTAAGAATATCACTTTACACGTTAAGAATATTTTTGTTTTGAATTCTATTACGGCTAATAAGATAGAAAGGCATAGGATATTATGATTAAGAATACGTTAAAGAAAATAGTATACTTTAGCATTGGTGAATTTGATCAATTTGGTCTAATTATTATATAAATAAATAAATCAGCTTCACGCTGTATCCCGCACACAGCAGGGTAGCCAGAGGGAACCTAGTGTTAAGACACTCCGTTCCCCACTTTCTGCCGAATCTGGGAGGCAATGCGTGTTGAGTGGCAGAACTCAACGCCGCACTTTTCCCCGACACCAGAGCGAAGAAATGGAAATATAAATTTAAGTAAATATTTCATCTCTTCGAGTGGGGATCGAACCCACAACCAGTCGGTTTTACAGTCACACTTTGTACCCCTGCGCCACAACTGGCCTCTAATAAATTTACAATATATATTGAAATACTAGTACAATTTTCAATATTTCACATATACCTAATGTGAAACTATGTTAATAATTTATGTTTATATCGTCGTATAAATAAGTAGACTTCGTCTACAACTACAATAATTAAATTATCATACTTTTTTATTATCAAAAACAAAAAGCCCGACTGCATAAGACTAAAAGGAAAAACAACAAAACCCAATAGTTAATAAAAATTAATAGTCAGGATCCACTGACAATTGACAATTAACAATTTAACGAAGTTTTCTGTGAAGATTTAATTGATTGAAGAATTGTATAGTTACAGTTAATCCTAAAGAACTATTGGGTTTGATTTGTTTTTTAATATTAGGCAGTCAGGTGTTTTGTTTTTGATAACTTTTTATTAATATTACGTTAAAGATAATTATGATATATCTTTTGAAAAGAAACTTATGAGTTATGAGTAGTATCTATTCGGGAATTTTCCCCACTAAGTACAATGGCGTTAAACAGCCGCTGTGTTTGATACTTTTTTTTAGCGTTATCTATATTTTTTTTAATTTATTACCATTTAAAAATTAATACAAGAACAACAATACATATAACATCTAAAAAAACCAACAAAGTTTGTAATGATGTTAAAAATGTTCTTAAATTACACAATTCTAATTTGCAATAAAGTTAAATAATAACTAATATATAACACTATTCACAGTAAATTTTTAAAAACATTAATTAATATAAAATAAATAAAGTAAGTAAGTATTTAACTTGGGCTTGGGCCTCAATTACATAAATAGATTCAGTGATTCTGGAGATACGAGCTCATAAAAATATAACAAACATACAAGATACCGCGAAACACATAAGCCTTCCTTTGTAGTCGGGTAAAACAAAAACAGAAAAAAAAAACAGACAAAGCAACGCACACCGAATCCGGACGTATCATTATTTCTGGCTACCGGCATTCCACGTATCGTATCGAGTACACGTAATACTATCAATTATTTGTAAAATATCACGTCCAGTTTCCCGACAACATGGAGCTCTTCCATTGTGCAAATCCCCTTTTAAGCCTCCATTATTCTGTGAATGCATATTTCACAATGCATTTGTTTGTGATTCTTCAATAATATATACATATATTTCATTTAATTAGGAACTATTTGTATTTTGTTATTTATTTCATACATTTTTTTTCAGCTTCACGCTGTATCCTGTACACAGAATAGAAAGATAGAGAAAACCGAAAAAGTGTCAAGACACTCCGTTTCGCTGAATTCTTGAAGCATTGCGCGTGTTGAGTAGCGGAACTCAACGCCAAGCTTTACCTCCTTACCAGAGTGAGAAAACTTGAAGATTACATTTAATGTTTAAAAACAAAAGGGTAACTTTAAGAAAAAAAACAAGATACTAATAACACGTATATAATAATATCTATCTAAAGATAGAGGACATCGCGGCCACATGGCACACGACACACCAAATTATATTTTAACGCTGCAGTGCTAAACGCAATAAAAAAGCACTCCGGTTAATTTCCTCACCGCCGGAGCGGCCGGGGCGGGGCGCGTCCAGCGTCGGGCTGGTGGCAAAATTTTACGTGAAATTTTATTTTAAAAAAGCCACAGCCGTGCCAGTGAGTTTGAAAATCCGTTTCTTTTTATTATTATTTTTTATCAGCTTCACGCTGTAACCCGCACACAGCAGGGTAAGCAGGGGGGACCTGGTGTTAAGACACTCCGTTTCCCACTTTCTGCCGAATTCTGGAGGCATCGAGTGTTGAGTTCGTTCGATCCCCACTGAATTTAGGAATATATTATTATTTATTAATTTTTCATATCCTCGCTCTGGTTTCGAGGTTTAAGTACGGTGAGTTTCGCCACTCAGCACACAATGCCTTCCGAATTTGGCGGAAAATGGAGAATAGTGTTTGAACACTAGGTTCCAATTCCCTACCTGCTGTTACAGCGTGAAACTAAAAAAAAACATTTGATGTTAAATATGAAACGAAAAACTGATTTATAAATTAATTTCAATAATTCATTGTATTAAATATATCTGTTGCGTGTAATATAATTGGTACATGTCCATATTTTGTTACAAAAACATAATATACAAGACTGAAAATATATTGCACATATCACTCATACAAACTACAAAAGCAGGTTATATATGGATTTTGTGCTACAATGTCGTTTTATTAATATCGTTACAATCGTTAACATCATAATATGTCAATATAACATATTTTGTAGTAAATTAAACCAGATTTAACGTTAGCAACTATCGTTGAGGCACAAATTACTATCTTTGTTATAGTTTATTAATGTACTGTCACGTCGGCTACTAACTAATGTTATGAAGCACCGGCCAGTGCCAGTGCTTGGACAGTGTGTCACGTTATATTTACAGAGAATCGATTTCATATACAAATATTAACTTGGTCAGTTCACAATCGTGGATATCGATATGTAACCCGATTTATATATTACGGGTAACTCTACTTGTCGCCATCATTTATTTCATATATTCCTTTATTTATTTCATAATAAAATAAAAAACCCTAAAAAAGTAAGCATGTAGCAGGGTAGGCAGACGGGGCCTAGTTTTAAGACACTCCGCTCCCCACTTTACGCCGAATTCTGGAGGCATTACGTGTTGAATGGTGAAACTTCCTCGAGTGGGAATCGAACTCACAACCTGTGGCGTTTACAGACAAACTATGTGCATCTGTGCCACGACAGCCCATATAATAACTAATCACAAAACAAGCATATTCAGAGAACATAGAGAATTTACCAAAAAAAAATCCCAAAAACACCCTACAAAGGTAGCAAGCAAGCAAGCAGCACACAGGAGCGCAGCCTGTCACGGCAAATCGAATGAGGCTGGCTGGCGCGGGCGCGGGCGCGGGCGCGGCGTGTTTGCCCGCTCATCAATCATACCCGTATGGATTTCATTTTAATGCGGTGTCATCGGCGTCTCGCGGCCGCACTGTCACGCCACTATCATCCATCTATTGTAGCACGCCGCCGCCGCACAGCCGAATGTTTAGTCACATAATTGGGTAGTTCGGGGGGTCGGGGTACGAATTCATTAACCATAATCAACTGTACCGCTTTGAAAAGGTTTTAGGATATGTATATATAAAACTGGCTCATGGGCATAATAATATTTTATGTAAATAAATCAGCTTCACGCTGTATCCCGCACCCTGCAGGGTAGGCAGAGGGAACCTATTGTTAAGACACTCCGTTCCCCACTGTCTGCCGAATTCTGGAGGTATTGCGTGATGAGTGGCAGAACTCAATGCCACGCTATGCCTCAACACCAGAACGAAGAAATGAAAATATAAATTTAAGTAAATATTTCATCTCCTCGAGTGGGGAGTGAACTCACAACCAGTCGGATTTACAGTCACACTTCGTGCCGCTGCGCCACGACTGGCCTCATGTACATGAGTGATTTTTGTTTATTTTTTAAAGAGAAAAAATGTATTCAGAACATTGGAAACCACACTAAGCCGCGACAGGAAAAAAATGTGGTATCCATATAGATACATACATAAAATTAGAAATTTGAAAACACTCCTGAATTACTGACTAACAATGACCTAAATTAGCAGTCTAGCGTAACAACGCGGCATTAAACACAACATTTAAACATCCAGCAGTCCACACACTTATAATAGATTCATAATTCATAACACTTGGAAAATTCACTCTGTTGAAACTCTCGTTATTAGCCTGACCCTTCTCCATTCGAGCGGACAGGAGGTGGAAGCGCAAATTTTCGCCTATTGTATTTACGGATACGGCAAATTAAATCCCCATTTGTAGAGGAACACCTAAGGGGGTTGTAATCCACACCGGCCGCCTCCATTGTCGCTCGGCCTCCGCTCCGCCAAGCTTAAGAGCTTCGGGAGCGCTACGAGACTAAGGATATTTCGCAATTAATAACCAATCGAAGTGAAATTCAGTCAATAATAGCCGGTGTATGTTTAAATTGTAAAGGAACATAAAATATAAAATATTTTTTCAGTTCTAGATGTTGCTTAATATAACCCTCCCAAGGTTTAGACTACTATTCACTTGAACATATGTAAATGAGTAGGAGTGACCAATCGTAGTCTATAAAATAAATAGTATAGTGCATTTTTTTTTATTTCGAGATATTATGTACGAGTATATCAATGCCTCCAGAAATTGGCGGAAATTAGGGAACGAAGTGTGTTAACACTAAGTTCCCTCTGCCTACCCTGGTGTGTGCGGGATACAGCGTGAAGCTGAAAAAAAATAAAAAAATATACAATTTTATAAATGCACAGTCCGTACTAATAAATGTTATTTATATTATGCATTTACATTCTCTCTGTTAACTGAAATCTCGGAAGATATCAAAAATTATAAGTTCATTATGTATTTTGCTGACGAGGTGCCTTGATAGCCATATTATGTAAAAAAAAATTCGCCTTAATAAAATTCAGGCCATTCGTGGCGCAGGGACACAGGCGTGTGACTTCACGAAATACGAATTAATTATATGTAAACGATTCCTCCTCAAGAAAACGAAATATTTAATATTTTAATTTCCTCGCTCTGGTGTCGAAGCAGCGCGGCAATGAGTTCCGCCACTCAACACACAATGCCTTTAGAGTTTATCGGAAAATAAGGAGCGGAGTGTCTTAAGACTAGGCTCCCTCTGCCTCTGCTTCGAGCAAGAAAAAAAATCACTAAACCCTCTTCTACCATAAACGTAAGCCAAACCACAATAAAAAAAACATTAAAGTATATGCTGTGTGCTAATTAGTTTAAAAAATGGAGTTAAAAATAATGTTTAAGTTAAATTACGCTCATGAAGCACGTACTCGTACATATAGCGGAGGCGCACCGAGTTTGATTGGGCATTGTCTCTACAGTGCAGCGCTAATACTGTGTGCATTATGTGCGCGTGTATGCGATACGAATCCAATTTTCGGACGCGACCTGCGAAGCTGGCCTGGTCTCAATTCTATCTATTAGTATTCCGTGATGGCCTCGCGTACGTGCTCGCGCGTCACGTGACGCTATGTGCGGGCAAACAAAAACATATGAGAGAGCCTGAAACAGCCACTCTCGCCGCATCACCTTCCCAGTTGTGTTGTATTTGCGTTGAATTCCGATACCAGTTTGTTTTTCAGTCCCTATTGACTTTGGTGGCGATCCCATTATGAATGGATAGTATTATGGAATTTTACGTATAAAAACGCCAGACCAGCGTGCCAGGCCACTCGTGGCGTTGGGGCACAAAGTGTACATAGGACTGTAAACGTGACAGGTTGTGGGTTCGATTCTCACTCGAAGAATTTAAATATTTAATGTTGCCAACGGCAACGCGCGGCGTTGAATTCCGCCACTCAACACGCAATGCCTCCTGAATTCAGCGGAAATTGGAAAACGAAGTGTTTTAACACTTTCGTCTGCCTATGTTTCCGTGTGTGACGCTGACGGCAAAAAAAAAACATACAAAAGAACTCGTACGAAGTCAGTAAGCGGTTGAAAAATTTAATCTGAGCTAGGGTAATTGAATGTCTTCAAGTTATCAGAACAGTGGAGTAGATAAAAGAAGTTATTAAATATGCCGAACTTTGTCGGCTGCTGGCAACGGATTGAGAGTAATCTCTGCAGTAAAAATTCTGAGTGGCACACGAATGACAGACGATAAAAACTTGGAAAATTAATCTTTAAATTAAATTATAAAAATAAATCCTATTTCGAACTGTGTGTTTAATCGTTTTAAAGCAAACACGATAAAAAATATGTAAACGAAATATTTTACGGTTTTAGAATAAATATAATCAGCTTCACGCTGTATTCCGCATACAGCAGAGTAGGCAAAGGGAACCTAGTGTTAAGACACTCCGTTTCCCACTTTCTGCAGAATTCTGGAGGCATTGTGTGTTGAGTGGCAGGACTCAACGCCGCGCTTAACCTCGACACCACAGCGAAGAAATGGAAATATACATTTTAGTAAATATTTCATCTCCTCGAGTGGGGATCGAAACCACAGCCAATCGGTTTTAAAGTCACACTTCATGCCACTGCGCCACGACTGGCCTCACTATTGCAATTATATATTATAAATATCCATATAAGTTTTTTAGAATTTTTTATAATTTAAAGAAGAAACAAAAGGATATCAAACTAACATTCTTATTATATTATATCAACAAAACAAGGTGCAAACTTGGAATATTAGAAGATATTCAATATTCATAAAACACGAAATACAAGCACATACGGTTCGTGGGTGCTCGAAACTTGTCAGAAACCGTACGCCGCGGCTAGGGGCGATATTAATCAGACGACGTGCAATGCGGGCGTCGGTCGCCAGCCGTGGCTTTATACACCAACTTCAAGATTAGAATTTCCTAAACCTGCCCGTAACAATAATTGAGTCTGACGAACTACGAATGGCACAACATATGTAGAATTAAATCATATTAAATCAAAATCAGCTTCACGCTGTATCCCGCACTCAGCAGGCTAGGCAGAGGGTACCTAGTGTTAAGACACTCCGTTCCCCAATTTCTGCCGAATTTTGGAGGCTTTGCGTGTTGAGTGAAGTAGAATGTAGAATATGATTTATAAATTGAACTAAAAAGTATTTTTTTTTATTTTATTACTTTTTAATATTCCGCCGCAGTGATGATGGATGTAATATTTTCGATCGAACGATTTCGATCGTATACGATGCCACAGATAGATAGACACTATCTGTGGCATCGTAGCTCCTGAATGAATGAACCGATTCTATTGTGGTTTTTTTATCGAAATCCTTGTTCATTTCTTTGTTTGTTAGCTATGTTTTACGAAAATCGCATAAGCAGATTAACACGCCAGAAGCATATTTCCAAAACGAGGTAGTGTTTTTTGAGTCGTATTTTTTAATTTTAGAATTATATTTATGTTGTTAAAATATATTATTTTATTCAACTTTTCCTCCACGTCTGACCATGTATGTATCTATATTGCACGTTCAAAAATTACAAGCGGAATCAAATCTTATACCATATTCAAACACTCATCTGCACTGGCAGATTGAAGGTATGAACTATACAGTTACAGTAGCAGTGGAAAGTGCTAGTATACCTTCAAAATGGGCTAATTGAATAAACCGGAACTATCTATTTAATAAATACCTAATAATACCATACAGAGAGAACTTAGTAATGATCACTCTTTTCCGCACTGACTTCGAGATGTAGCTCGTTTAGTAGTGTTAGGCGTAGAAAGTTAAATCTTGGTCTATAGGTTTGTTTTGGATCATTATTAAAAAAAAATGTCTAAGATATGAAAGTAAACCTTTCAGAGATTGAAATAAAAACAGTATACCCAATGCAATTAATTAATACGTCACAAATAAAATTACAATCAACTACTAGTAGAAATATTAAAATAATCATATTTTCATACGTAAACTGACAAAAAAGCAATACATGTCCCTGGAGTTTAATCTTTAACAAAAGAACATCCACGTAGTTTATACATACTCCTCGCCACTTCATCTAGAAAAACCAAGACAGCCTGATCCGTTTGTCGGACACGTTTAAATGTTCCTTGGGATCATCATTCACTGGTTAATCGTCCAGAGTCAATATCTACATAGAAATAAAGTTATAGATAGATAGATAGATAGGGTTGTAGACACAATGTCACTGTGTATGGGAAACATTAATGGACATTTTGGTTAAAATGGGTCACAAATATTAGGACACGATCGCTCGCCGAGTCGAGTGGGCGGCCGGCGTCTGTAAGGCGCAACAGGCGTCCCGCCCTACCGCGCAACAGGCGCCGCGCCCGACTTACTTGTTGAATCGACCGACCTACTAACGTCTCAATGAAGATACTACCACACGTGACTTAAATTATATATGTATAGGAAATACCAGAATATACACATTTTATTAGTTCCGAAAGTTAAATCAAACCCTAGTAAAAGATTTCTTTTTAATTATCATTTTATGATTATTTTTAACTAATTTAAACTTGAAACTTTTACGACATAGATACATGTCATATAATTAACTATTGACATCTTTAATATATGAGGCCAGACGTGGCGCAGCGGCACGAAATGTGACTGTAAAACCGACTGGTTGTGGGTTCGATCCCCATTCGAGGAGATGAAATATTTACTTAAATTTATATTTCCATTTCTTCGCTCTGGCGTCGAGGCTAAGCGCGGCGTTGAGTTCTGCCACTCAACACGCAATACCTCCAGATTTCGGCAGAAAGTGGGGAACGGAGTGTCTCAACACTCGGTTCCCTCTGCCTACCCTGCTGTGTGCGGGATACAGTGTGAAGCTGATTTGATTTGATTTGGACATCTTTAATAAAAATTGTTAAATCTATTTACGTCACGATCCAAAAAAATATATATTTCTATTACACTTAGTATTTCTATATATATTAGAAAATTTATACATTTTGCTACAACGAACAAATTTATCAAAGAACATTCTAAATTCAGTGTTGCGAGGTGTTGCAAGATTTCCCGGCTACAATAGTTCATGCAGTTTCAAAGTGTGACTCAACGTGCAAGAATTTCAGGCTGTCAAACGGCTGGCAACCTTAAAAGCTCCTTTTGGCGTGCCAAATGCAACTTCATTTATGGGAAAAGTTTGCATGTCACGTTTAGCGCTAACAAATCCGCTACGATTACGAATGCACTACGAAACATTCACACAATCAATTCTACGCTTCTATAGCTACAGTCCATACAAGCAATATACTAAAACACAAAACTACAATATACATTTTAAATATTTTCTTCTAAGACATTCTCAACGAATATCAAGTGATATATGTAAAATGCACTTACCCACTAAGGCCAAAATAACCGTAAGGAGTGGTGCCGCTGGGAAAGAAACAGTCACATTAAATTCTAGCATCTGCAGCAAATCCACTGAAACAAAGATCATAAATATAGGAGGTACATATATCTTATTATACTATAATAAATGAAAATATACATATATATAATATTGCCCCACCGCGACCAAAATAAATATATAAAAATTAAGTAGTGATATATGTAAATTTTTATAACACTATTATAGTTGAGACCAGCGCGGAAGAGGTGAGAGAGGCTATAAGCCATTCCAAGAGACCAGGAGTGCGCGCACGAGGCTACGAGGCGTTAACGCGATCAAACGGCATCTATATGAATTTTTCATGCGCCACAAGAAGTAATGGTGTCGCCCGAGACGCCGGATCATTCTTTACGAGCCGACAAGAGATATCTTTAAAAATATACGGTATATTCAAGTGTTCTCAGCGCGGATAGGACTTGGTTTAATATAGTTAATTTAATTTCCAGATCCTTTTTGATTGAGGCCAGTCGTGGCCAGGGGCACTAAGTGTGACTGTAAAATCGACTGGTTGTGGGGTTCCATCCCTACTCCGAGGAAATGAACTATTTATTTATATTTATATTACCATATCTTCGCTCTGGTGTCGAGGCAAAGCGCGGCGTTGAGTTCCGTCACTCAGGATGTAATGCTTTCAGAATAGGGCGGAGTAAGAGATTAACAGAGTGTCGTAACACTAGGTTCCCTCTGTCTACCCCGTTGTGTGCGGGATACAGCATGAAGCTGATTAAATTTAATTTTAAATTCATTTCCGAAAGCAAGTAAGAACGCCACCTATGCGATACTTAATAAGTAAAACAGGATTTCAAAGCTGGATAGAGTATTTTTCAGAGGGCGATGCTTTTAAAAACAACACATTCATTCATAATAAGATAAAGGTATTATCGTCTTTTCGTTAGCATAGTTCACGTTCGGCCCCGGTACGTCGAAGTACGGACGGTTGTTTATTTGGACGGGATAATCCCGGCTACATTGTCCCGTGTTTTATACTACGAGATCTTTTGATGTAGTATGTATTATATGTGAGTATATCTGGAGGAGTTGATGTGATATTATAAAATATGCAATACGTTATATTTAGGTTTTGTTTTTTTAAGCGAAACTTCTGTCAAAGAAAGAAGAAGTTTTAGAAGACAAATATTATTACTCAAGCCATAACAATTTTACTGATAAACGAAACATTTTTTTTTATGTAAAGGTGCTTAACAACAAAACTCTCAATTATATATTTAAAATAAAATAAAACAAATCACTGTTTCCTGCACACATCAGGGTAGGCAGAGGGAACCTAGTGTTAAGACACTTTGTGCCCCTGCGCCACGACTGGCCTCATTATACATTTTTTTGTATCAAATTAAACATTCCGTTGCAAATAACCTAATATATACGGTACAAATTGTAAATTGCAACGTCATCGTTCATCATTCATCATGTAAAATTAATATCGCCGTCGCTTTGCCCGGTCCCGTTTCGTTGCGTATTTTCTACAATTTACTGCTTCCTGGGAGTCATATTATCTTAGAGCAACGGTATCAACGGCAAACGTGTTATGAAAAATATGAAACAACATTAAATATCATAATTGATTTCCGTTAATTGTAATATTTAAATCAGTTTTGATATTTTTTGCTAAATTTGGATAATCGGGATAAAAACATTAATAATTTAATTAAAGATGAATAAAATTTTCTTATGGTGAAAATTGAAGGCCGTCGTGATGCAGAGACACAAGCGTGTGACAGTAATTGCTGACGGCTATGGATTCGATTTCGACTTGGGGGATTGAGATGAATATAACAATTAAATAAATATTTTCACATATTCTCTCTAGTAATGCGGGAAAGCGCGGCATTGAGTTGTGCAACTAAACATGCAATGCCTTAAAAATTCGGCAAAAATTCGGAAAGTTGAGAACGAAGTATCTTTGAACGGAGGACAGTGACGTGAGGTTCCCGGGTTCCCCTTGCCGAAGCAGAAAACGTAACAAAACAGCTCAATTTCTAGCAATAAGACTAATCAGTTTATTCCTACAAAAAAATATTGTATTTTAATATTTTAAAAAAAAAATAACGAAATATATAAGCAGATCACTGTATAAAATCCGTCGAGGTGGCATCCCTAAGTGATACTTGATGCCGAGAACAATATAGCGCAGGTAATTGGCATTAAAGGCAGCTCGAAGGCGCACGATTGTTAGCGCGATGTGGAGTGGGCTCCGAGCTGGCGCCGCTCCTGGCCCTAATTAGACAAAAATACGAGGTAAACTGATGCCTCTTTTGTATAAGCCGCGCTGTTCATTTTATTATAGTCCGAGGCGCGGAAGCGTTATCATTGCTTAAAGGATTTTTATATTTATTTTCATATTCCAACAAATATTTTGCAAGATTAAGTTGTCTTTTCTCAATAATATAATATATTTACAAATTGCAAGATCACAATCACAGCCAAAGCGCGGCCTTGAGTTCCGCCACTCGACACGTACGACTCCAAGCTTCAGTGGAAAGTGGAGAACGGTGTCTTAACAGTAGGTTCCCTCTACCATACAGCGTGATTTTTTTTTTTATTTACGTTATAAACGATGTCTAAAAATATTACCATCGTTGTATCATCGTTATCTGCTTATTTTCACTTCCAATATATATCAATACTTTTTGCAGATTACGCCTTATTGGGAACCAAAATAATTGAACAAATTGCTTCGTAAATCGCCTTAAGGGAGCTAAATATTCGCAAATTAGATACTTAAAGTATTTTCATGTTTTCTTCTCAGAACAAAATATTCTTATATAAAAATAAAAAAATGTTTTGCAAGCCCACGCTGAAGAACATCGAAGAAATTCATTGTTTAATTTAAAATATTATTGGAGCGTCTGTCTGTAAGATATATAAAAACAAATAGATATAACATTACATTGATATTAATTTTAATTTATTCATTTATTTACTATACAAGAAAATAAATAAATAAATGAGGCCAGTCGTGGCGCAGCGGCACAAAGTGTGACTGTAAAACCGACTGGTTCTGGATTCGATCCCCGCTCGAGGAGATGCAATTGGAATTTATTTAAATTTATATTTCCATTTCTTCGCTCTGATGTCGAGGCAAAGCGCGAAGTTGAGTTCCGCCACTCAGCACGCAATGCCTCCAGAATTCGGCAGAAAGTGGGGAACAGAGTGTCTTAACACTAGGTTCCCTCTGTCTACCCTGCTCTGTGCGGGATACAGCGTGAAGCTGATCTAGATTTTGTTAATAACGACATTGAATTGGAGTCACATAGTTCTAGTTTAGTAGTTCTCATTGATAAATCAGCTCTGCACAGCTTACAAAAATGTTTACAGTTTTATCTATAAATAAATACACTATTTGAATTTACAAAATATTTCTGAATACAGCAATTTACTAGAACCGCTGAAGCAAAACAAGTTGTACGCGAAAGCGACAAAATAGTGCAGGAAATTACCAATTGAAGTGCTATCAAAATTGTGAAAAATGTTTTGATTTAAAATTTTCTTACCTAACAAATCTGAATTATAGGATCGTAAACCTACATATAGGCTATATTAGAATATTTTAAAAAAGAAAAAGATTATTCGAAATTAAGTATATAAATTTTATTACAGACAAAATATGTTCTTTTTTGCCAGAGGGAACCTAGTGTGCAGGCACTCCGTCCCCGTATTGGATGCATTGCGTGTTAAATGGTGGAACTCAATGCCGCACTTTTTATAGAAAAGACAAGGCAAACACCGCTTGAACACCATAGGAGCTGCGGGCCTTTGAAATAATGAAATAATGAAAATATTAAATATTTCATTTCCACGACTGGACATCGAACCCACAATTCGTCGCGTTTTCAGTCACACGTTTTTCCCTCTATGCCACGACGGGCCTCGAAATAAAATCTATTAAAATTGTTCACTCTAATAAGATATTCGTCACAAAAAAACAACACACCAACAGAAAGTCCCACAAAACGACACAAGAACAACAACAAAAAATGTCGTATTGCATACGCTTTTTGAAATTTAATGAGTTCATGTTTCAAGTAAGCCGCAGTTTGTCAACACACGTGGTTAATTAACCAAAAGTCAACCATCAACCGCAGATTTGTGTTTATTTAATGCTCTACAAGTGCCTCGGTGTCCTTCCCGGTACTTCATTATATTTTCATTGGGTAATATACGTATGGGAGATTTGAATAAACAATGTTTTTCAATTAATTCTATTATAAAATTAAATCAGCTTCACGCTGTATCCCGCACACAGCAGGTTAGGCAGAGGGAGAGTGGGGAACGGAGTGTATCAACACTAGGTTAAGACACTCCGTTCCCCACTGTCCGCCTTTCTATTATAACACATCTAAATAAAATTATAAGCTATTCCTAGAAAAATATTAAAACGAAGAAATTTTATAAATATATTACTAAGAACGTTCTTTGCCCCGATGTTGTTGAAATAAGTGAAATAAAGCTTTAAAAAAATTCTATAACGTTTTATACAGCTGTGTATTTGATATATACATTAAGCTAAAGTTTTTCTTGATACAACAACTAATATGCTATTAATATGTTGAAGAAAGTAGGTATCTATTATTTGTAATATTTTTAAAGTGTTATTCCACACTTAATAAAGAAAAATACTTATTTAGAAAACGTAAAAAATATTTAATAAATAGCATTCTCTCTTGCCAGACGATAATTCTTAGTAATTATCTTTTGGTAGCGGAAATTTGTAAAAATCTCCCTACAGAGATGCTAACAACATAAATAAGTTGTAACAAGCGTATAAAGATTTCGACGTAGCTCGATGAGAACGTATGGCTTAGTGGTCAGAGCGCGTGGTCGGATTCCAGGAGGCGCGGGTTCGGGATTCGAACCCGCGACTTTACGTTCAAATTTTTATACATTTTTTAAATAAGTATAAAACCAAACTTAAGTTAAAAAGCATAATCAAAATGTATAATAAAATATAATCAAAAATAATTCAAGATATTTTCATCTCAATAAGTAAGTCGTAATTAGCTAACGTTCTCAGTTTACGAAAAAAAAAAATAAGGTAAACAAAAACATTCTTTTCACTCAATTATCTCTTGGAGATCGCAAAGTTAATTCCAATATTTAATTATGCAAATGGTTAAGCCTTTTCTTTTTTAATGCTCAGAGCACTTTTTTATGTTAAAATATTTATTAAATATTGAGTTTATATTCTTATTTCTATAAATCTATTTCGTTAGTAATTTTAAAATATCTAACGATGCAATGTATCAAGTTGTATATTTCACTTTATATAATATATAAATTTAAATATATTTAGTAAAAGTTCAAATTTAAGTTATAATTGTTAATTTATTAATAATAAACTTATTATTATTTTTTGTCATGGTTTTTTTAATTTAATTTTAATTTTTCTTAAATATATATAATTATTTATTTTGTATTATGTAATTAAGTTTAATTTTCATTTTTTTTTAAATTAATATAACTTTTGAAACACAGTTTCACACTACTGTAGTTATAATCGTCTTAAACTGTTTTTGTTATGCACGAAAATTTTTGAAATAAATAAATATATTATTATTATTATTTCTATGTAACATAGAGATCTCGTCTCTACGAGAATTAAAATGCGTCTTTACTGTGTCGAAATATTATAGACTAGAGGGCGCGCGCGGCTTCGCCCGCTTATTAGGAGTGAATTCTACAAAAACCACGAAACACGTGTTCAATAAAATATTTTTAACAGTATGAATTTAAATTTTTATAAAAATAGGTGGCAATTTAAAGATTTTTCCATATAAACTTTCAACCCCTTATTTGAACCTTTAGGGGGTGAATTCTTAAAAACCATGAAACACGTGTTCAGCGAAATATTTTTAAGAGTCCGAATTTCAAATTTTATAAAAATCGGCACAAATAATTTTTTTTTCCATACAAACTTTCAACCTTTATTTCATTCCATTAGGATTAAAATTTTTCAAATTCCCTTCTTAGTGAATGTCCAGAATATGAAAATAAACATCTGCCCAAATTTCACGTTTCTACCATCAGCGGTTACGGCTCTGCGTGCGTCTTACCTCAGTCAGTCAGCACAAGTCCTTTTATATATATAGATAATTATGAAAAAAAATGTCCATGAAAAAAAAGACCAAACTACAAGTTCCAATAATGAGAATTAATTAGCCAAAACAATCAAACCGAACACATTCGGTGCGGCGTGGTCTGTTTGTCACATTCCGGATGCGGTGGCTTTGTACGTGCCGCGGCATTGTCCAAATGATGCATAATATTATATTAAAATTCAGTAAATAAGTTGAATTTATCAAAATAAGGTTTAAATTTAAATTTCAAAATATCAAATACTACATATCAACAAAGAACAAACCCCACTATCAGAGAACAAAGACTATATGTCAAAATTACAACAAATCTTTCTATATTTCAGTTTTACTCAAATTGTTGTAAAACATTGTTGTAAAGAACCATATTTTTTTATAAATAACAATTTTAACACAAAGCAACAGTCTTAAGGATATACATATGTGATATGGTAAATACGACGAATTGAAAACTTATTAATAATCATTAAAAAAAACAATTATATCAGCTTCACGCTGTATCCGGCACACAGACAGGGTAGGCAGAGGGAACCTAGTGTTAAGACACTACTTTCCCCACTTTCTGCCGAATCCAGGAGGTATTGCGTGTTGAGTGGCAGAACTTAACGCTGCGCTTTGCCTCGACACCAGAGCGAAGAAATGGAAATTTAAGTAAATATTTCATTTCCTCGAGTGGGGATCGAACCCACTACTAGTCGATTTACAGTCACACATTGAGCCCCTGCGCCACGACTGGCGAACTTAATAATAATCATTTATTATTAATAAAAATATATATTTACATTATAACGATTATTTCCTTTGATGCATACGATCAGCGTTTGCTATCTTTGTAAGATACAAAACTTCAGAGATGTCAATGTAATCCGTACTTTACACTCAAAGTACACGTTCAACATAGTAAACCTATAAACGTTCTAGATTCATGTAGGTAGTTCTCATGTATGCTTTAACGTATTATTGTATTATTTAAACCGCTCGATTCTTGACCAGTGAGATAAAATTCTTTAAAATTTTTTTAAAATAATAAATGTAATTATATATACAGATTATGTGATATAGTTATACTGAAAAAACAGGTAAATTTTGCCATTTTGTTATCAAAATAAAGTTTATATAATGCTCGTTTGTAAACGCCATAACTATGAAACGGAACTAAAAAGAAAAATTTATTATAAGATATATAAATATATCCAAAAAGAACCATTCAAACATTCTAATAATTTATTGGATAAATAACATTTTTAAAATAGCATTGATAAAAAAAAGGATCGGAATATTTTGCCAAAAAAAAGGGCACTCGTACCAGGAAAACAATTTAGTTATTTTATTTTAGAAAAAAAATAACCGTCAAAAATATTCGATATTCACAACGATCTTGTGATAAGAGAATTTTCCAGAATTTTCCAGTCCTTTACCTTAAATATATTTTTCAATAGCCTTAGTAGGGATGAGTTGTCATAGCGACCAAATGGATCCCATTGAACAGATCTACCCTGATCCGATATTGTGAGATTGAATAGTTTATTCTACAAACTTGAGAGCTGCTTACAGATAAAAAATCACCTTTGAATGTTTATGTTCACGTTTACCTCAAAAATTTTGATACTAATCCATTATATGAATTCAAAATAAAAAATATGATTTATATAAAAAAATGCGTTTACCTCCAAATGGACATAACCTACTACAATCACAATAAAAGCAAAATTCCAAAAAAAAAACATATCAGCATTTTAACACGCCTCTTGAAATTTATTTAAGCCTATGTAGTTGTTGTTTAATAGTTGTCAATCTTGACATCACTGAAGAAACATTTAACAAGATTACTCACTCCCCCGAATAGAATGTTATTTACTTATTAAGAAAACGTATAAAAATTTCAACGATGCGGTATTTGTAGCCGTGTCTCTTTGGAAAGCGTACAAGCGCTCTGACCAACTAAGCCATACGTTCTCATCGAGCTACGTCGAAATTCTTATACGCTTGTTACAACTTATTTATGTTGTTAGCATCTCTGTAGAGAGATTTTTACAAATTTCCGCTACCCAAAGACATTAGAAGAATTACATAGAATTATCGTTTGACAAGAGAGAATACTATTTTTTTAATATTTTGACATGTTTTAAAGTCTAATTCCACACTTAGGAAAGAAAAATACTTATTAAGAAAACCTTATAAACATTTAAACGTAGCGGGATTTGAACTCGCGTCTCTATGGAAACTTGTTCTTTCCTAAGTGTGGAATACTGGAATAGGAATATGCAAGAGGCGTAACTTAGAACCCTGCCAATTCAAACGTTTGAATCGAAATTTAGTACTTGTCTTGTCATCATTATACACAACGACGATAAGAACCAAAATATAAACATCAATAAAATAATATTAAAGAAATATTATAGCTCAAAATAATACAGAAAAACAAAAGAAAATACGAGAATTAGATATAATTAATCCAACATTCTCCTGCAGAATAACAGAGTCTTTATTTAATAAAATAACATAAGCGTGAAATAAATATACTATTTAGTTTAAGCGGATGTGACTATCTCGATCCGGCGACACGTGGATCCGGGAAGGTGATAATAAGCTTAACGAGGTACGACCGGGCAAATTTCCTTGGAAAAACTCTTGTTTCCATCACTTCGATGAACTGAGCAAACACTGTAAACACTCCGGGGAAAAATTCAAAGGTAATCCCGGCTTATATAAAAACAAATCTATAATTGAAAAAAAAAACCGATGGATTTAATTGTGATTTTTTCTTCTCAGCTCAGGAAATATGAAATATGAAATTGAAAAACAATCATCGAATCGAATCTTAGCCGAGTGGCAAGAAAGAAACAAGGAAAGGAAAAGAACAAATTACCAGTATCTGGCTAATTGTTGTTGGATCAAAGAGGGGATGGTGGGGGGGGGGGGCTGTTAGGTAAATCCGACCTGTTATATTTTATTTTTGAGTGAGGGCGCGGGCGGGACCGCCGCGGGCGTTATACGCAATTATTGTTATTACAAAGAGATTGCTCTGAGCCGGCTCAGAACTCGAGTCTTTTTTTTAGAATTCATTTCAACGATTCGTAATTGCACCGTCGCTACTTAACTAGCTGTTTCTAAATCAAATACAAACTTAAGAATTCTTTCTTTTTGTAACGCTTTACTAAATGTAGCGGTGTTTATGTGAAATGTTGTAGGGGGAGAGCGAACGAGCCTGTACACAAATATAAAGTGTTGTTGAACAAAATATATAAATAAACATACATATATAATAAAAAATATAATATATATATTAGAGCTACCTATAATAAATATAACAAATGAACATATCTATGTCTATGGTAGAAACTAGGTAGCACTTCATAGGAAAAAGAAAAACTTGAGTACTTAGATTCTTATATTTTAAGGCTGTTTTATAATTCAATTTCCTACAATTTTGATTTTTTTATAAGTCAGAGGTATATTTTAAAAGAATTTTAATTCATCTCCATTATATTTATGAATTAGAGATATAATTAATAGAAATATGTCCTATATTGTTAATTTATTATAGTTGCTCGTAATTTCATCAATGGAAACCAACTCACAGAATGCTAGAATAAATGATGAAAAATTTAACAATATTAGCTTATTGTAATTTTAAAATCAAATATATTTTACATTTTTATATCATAAAATACATTATTTCCTGTTATTTAATTCTGTTTAATTCTATTTCTTAAATTTAACTAAAACCAGACCAAAAGACCGTTCGTTGTTAATGTTTAATTAAATAAATATTTTTTTGAGTTTTATAAAGCAGAATATGTTATAATATAATATTCAGTTAAATACATACTTACCAATAAATACGAAAATTTGATGATGCGCGTACCGCAACAGCATCGAAATAGAGACAGTCTGCAACAATAAATTAACAACATTAAAAATATAAAAGCTTTAAAAAAAATGTTTAAGAAAAACTTTTAACAAATGTATTGAAAAGAAACTCAATTTATTTATAAATTTTGGAGTCTATACATCCTAGTTCCGATGGACCTTAGATTTGAGGTATCACTTCACTTTTCGGTAAAGTAATATAAAAAAAAAGGAAAATGCACTATGTCTGTAAAAACATAGATGATAATTTATCTATTGAGTAAGGATATTTTTGTGTACATATTTAATTATAATAGTTTTGAGTAGATACTGTACTATTTGAACTCGAAGAGAGGATAGTTTCGCTAGTGTGGCGATTAGAAGTTGCCTAACGTTAAAATGCTTCGCAGCTTACGTTTTTTTTTAATAAGAATATTTTTTATTAATTTAACAAATGAATGATTATTATTTACTGCAATCATCTGTTAAATAATATTGAAAATTATAAAATAATATCAAATTTTGTAATCTAAAACTATAAAAAAAATAAATTGTAAGTTTATTCAACACGTCTGTCATAAAATACGTAAATAATCTACTTCGATTTGGTAAAATACTTTTTCTCAAAAAAAGTACACAATAATCATTTAGTCCATAGTGGACTAAATGATTATTTTATCATTTAGTCCATAGTGGACTAAATGATTATTTTATCATTTAGTCCATAGTGGACTAAATGATTATTTGTATTTAAATTTTGTATTTTTAAAATAGCATTTTCTAAAGTTTCATATTTTTTCGGTGTCCTATAAATTTTTCGTGTGTTTCCTTTTAATAATATTCTGCGAATGTTATTTATTATTTCTCCAATTTTACTGTAAGACGCCGTCGTGGAAACGCGACGGTTGTGAGTCCGATTCCCACTCGAGGGAATGAAATGTTTTTTTTTTTTTATTTTCTCGCTCTGGTAACCAGGCAAAGTGTGGCATCGACTTTCGCCATTGAATGAAACTTAGAAACGGAAGTATCTGAATGTGGAATGGAGTGTCTTAACACTAGATTTTTAGACGCCCTTCGCCTACCCTGTTATGTGCGAGATACAACGTGAAACTCAAGAGAGTCTGACCTGTAATTTCGAATATATATATAACGCTAGAGGATTGAACGAATAACATACCAATTTTATAAAATTTGCGATAAAATTAAATGATAAATACGGATATATGATAATATTAAATATTATCTAATGAATGTATTCTCATTGTAACAATGAGGTAGAAAAATACAATATAGCATGCCATATAATTATATATGAAAGCTGTATCCCGCACACAGCAGGGTAGGCAGAGGGAACCTAGTGTTATGACACTCCGTTCCCCACTTTCTGCCGAATTCTGGAGGCATTGCACGTTGAGTGGCGGAACTCAACGCCGCGCTTAGCCTCGACGCCAGAGCGAAAAAATGGCAATGGCAAAAATGGAAAAAAAATTTTCGAGTGGTGATCGAACCCACAACCAGTCGGTTTTACAGTCACACTTTATGCCGCTTTATGATTTAATACCACTATAATATTCAAAACATACAAAAATGACGTAGAGTTTTGGTCGCTGCACCTACCAAGTGTAGGTAACCTAGCAAATGAGAAAGAGTCTAATTCCAATTGCGAGACTATTGCGAAATCAATGGAATCCCACAAACCGTAGAAGCAAAGTCTGTGCATGTGGAACATACGCCGGGGCCGATCGCACCTCTTACTTAAATGGATTCAATCTGCACTAAGCGTTTCATTAATGAAATTCTATCGCGGCGAGCGGCGCGGGGAGCAAATGATGTGGCGGAAAGATTGATAGCGGCCCTGAGAGACCCTAACTACCTGGTGTTGCGAAACATTTCTCCGCTTTCTGTTATTGTTATTTAAGGAAATACTAATTTTATATAATCAATCGAAATATACATATGTCGTTTGATACTCTCTGTTGATTTATAAAAAGAAATATCTAACAAATTTTAAAAAACAAAACTTAAAAAAAAATATGTTAAGAACTTTTTGTTTGAAAACTACAAACAGGTAAAAAAGCTATCTTCCCATCACTCCGAAAACATAATTCCATCAACATAAAATCTCTAACCTAAAACATATTAATAACCGTAGAGCAAAATTTAGCATACCCAAATCTATTTTCACCAGCGATATCAGATTATAGCGCAAAAAAATGACACCAGAGCGCCAGAGCGTACGGCGGCTGTCACGCATTGGACCGTATGTAATATGTCCACAGCCAAGCCGTAGTTTTTACGGCGGCCGTAAAGTGAAGCATCGATCCGCCTGTTAATATTAAAAGGCAGTGCCGTTAATATATGGCAGTGTACACCTCCCCCACTAGATCGATCAATCACTGTATCACTTCTTGTTTCCACGCACAACTTTTGGCGAATAGTTGTTACACTACTCTTCTGGTTTCGTGTTCGGAACAGCTTATTGTTTTAGTTGGAACTCCTAATATACAACTTAAACGAAATAGTGTATAGATTAAAAAATATTTTAGTTTCAAAAGCCGAAATATGTATATCCATAATACTTTTTTATTAGTTTCACGCTGTATCCCACAGCAGAGTAGGCAGAGGGAACCTAGTGTTAAGACACTCCGTTCCCCACTTTCCGCCGAATTCTGGAGGCATTGCGTGTTGAGTGGCAAAACTCAACGCTGCACTTAACCTCGACACCAGAGCGAAGAAATGGAAATATAGATTTAAGTAAATATTTCATCTCCTCGAGTGGGGATCGCCTCATAAAAACCATAATAAACAAATCAATTTCAAAATTCAAAAAAAAAATTTTTTACCATACAACCGACCGTACAACCATTCGGAAAACGACAACCTGAAACGCAACCCCCAGAATACCCCCAGATACACCAGATACAATCGTCATTTCTGTCAGGTTATGAGGTATGGCGAGCAATAAATGGCATATCGGAGGGTAGCCGCATTCCACAATTTACTTTGTGCTTTGACAGGCTCGCACGAAACCGGATATATGCTAGGCAATACGCGTGACGTTTGACAATTGATTAATACAATATCTCGGCGCGCTGACATCGCTATATGAGATTAGTCTAGCAACATTCGTGATGAAGAGTTGAACGGTAGTCGGGAAAACAAAGGACATGGTGCATTTCAATGGACCTATTGATACTAAATATTTGACTATTATACATAGTTTAAAGGATATTAAAATTAATTAAAATTAATCAATTCAAAATTATTAAAAAAAAAACTAAATTGAGGCTTAGCGCGGCGTTGAGTTCCGCCACTCAACACGCAATGCTTCCAGAACTCAGTGGAATGTGGGGAACGGAGTGTCTTAACACTAGGTTTCCTCTGCTTACCCTGGTGTGCGGGATACATACAGGGTTAAGCTGATTTGATTTGTTTTCTTTTTAAATGAATTAAAATTATTTCGTCCCAAATAAATAATAACGTAAAAGTGATCGCATTTCAATTTTAAATCATAATAAAGTAAAAAAAAAAGAAACAAAACAAAACAAAAATATGTGTTTTCTTTAATGTTACATGGTCTAATTCCCGTGAAACCATTCGGTGCAAAGGTACAAGTATAAAGAGTTTTGTTAAACACACATAAGACGCGCCGCACAGTATAAAGGTGGAATTTGGAACCGTAATAAAGGTTTGAAAGGGCTGTAAAAGTGCAATAACTGTAACTCGGCGAGAGAGTCTGATTTTAGTGGCCGTACGGAGGGCCGCGCCTCACTTTAACTATTAATTGATCTATAATACCACCGCCTATAACTCTAAGGGCATATGAAACTACTCCTGTATAGGATATTATAATAAAAATAACGATAATTGTAATATAACTTATGTATATAAAGAAATACCTATAGTTTAGATAGTTTTGCAAAAACAAAACGGTGAATTATTTTTTAGTAATACTGTTAAGCTATATACAGGGTGCTTGGTAGATAGATAGACAAGCTGATACAGGTGATGATAGATGAGGTAACTTTCAACAATTTTTACTCCATATACTAAAAATGCCTTGAAATTTTACCGTTTGCGAGATTTGGTCATTCATAAAAAATATCTAAATATCATCTAAATACCATCTATATGCAGTCAGCAGAGGCCAGTTGTGGCCGAAGGGCACGAACGTGCGACGTGACAGGTCAATGCCAAAATTCTGCTGTTAGTGGGGATCGGAAGTTTCTTAATGGGGCTGGAGTATCTTATCAGTAGGTTCCCTTTGCCTACCTTGCTTTGAGATACAGCGTGAAAATAAAAAAAATGTCACAATCTGTAATTTTCAATTGATGTTTTACAACTGAGCAGAAGTGATAGATAAATTATACAATAACGCTACTTTTGGTGGGTGATATTCTAAGTAATAGACGGAGAAAGCTTGCACGGTAAAACGCACGGTAAACGCAGCACGGAACTGGACCAAATTTATTTTTTCACAACTACTGTATTGTTAATCGAGGACTCCATGAAAAGGTCCTTAAATACAACATTTCAAACGTCTACGACTACTTGTTTTTAGGTGGCGCACTTTGATATTAAATTAAAAGAAACTTACACATTAACTTTGTAAACATTGTAAACTGTACCTGCAAGTTGAAATAATTTTCCAACAATCTGTAAAAATTTTACTGACAACTACAATATATAGAGCATAGTCAGTCTTCTCATACAATTTATTACTGCTGAAAGTAGTGAAATCTACGAAACCGTATAGTAGTGGAGTGCCACGTTTCCATGATATTTGAGTTTGTGACGTATTGTGCGGAAGGAAAGATAAGAAGTAAAGATTTTCGGAAGACATCGTTTTTTTTAAAATGAATTAAACGGACGGAAACTTAAGCCCTCCTTTACGAATAAATCAACCTCGGCACGAGACAAAATTATGTTCTATTGCTACATGACTTATTAATACTTGTAACAACAGCATAGTTGAGATATATAATGGAAATCAGTGAAAGACTTATGGAAAATGATTGCTGCTATGAAAATAATACGGGACTAAGAACTATTCCTAGAATAAGCTATCAAATAGTTCTCTCTAGATAGATGTCATATTATCACTTAAATGAATATAAATATCACAAAGATAAACATATATTCTACGAAGAACTCATGTCGCAAACACGGTTAAAAGTCGTTTTCATTCAAGAGGTGATTTAAAAATAATCTGTTGCATCTATTACATATCGCTAGAATACGTACAAGTTTATGTTAGAAAACCGATCATCGCATATAAGATACCTGGCTTTTCAAGAAAACAAGAGTTGTAAAGACACGAAAAGTATTAAATAGGAAAAAGTTTACAAATCCCAGCTGCCAAAACTAAATTTAGGCATCACTTTATTGTGATTTAATAGAATGGATCAGAAACAAGATAACAGACCCTCCAATAATAATGAAATAATGAAAGGAACTGAAGTTACTTGGAGAATTTCTTCGGGAAGTAATTTGTTTGATATTGTAGAGTACATTTGCAATAATCAGACGGTATAAAGATATGTTAAGCTTGTAATAGGGGTGACCTGACCATGGCTAGTGTTAGTTTTATTTCTATTAGGATAAAAGACAGAGAAGCTATGCCACTTTCCGACACCGATTCTCAGTGTTACTTCCAGAAGGAAAACACCGAAATTTCCGATGTAAAATATCAAAATTAAATATTTATGGTAATTTAATGTTTTTTTATTATTATAATAATGTAAATAATATTCAGTAAAAATATTGCCAATTAAACAATAATTATAACCTATAATCATTTTTATTTAATAATTATAATTTATACCAAGAAAAACTGTAAAATAAAAATCATCAAAATCGGTTCACTCAGGCAAAACTTCTGAGGTAACAAACATAAAAATATAGTCGATTTGATAGCCTTTACAGAAGTCACGTGAAAAAATCGAATTCAGCTGGAGCAGAACCAAAACAGAACCTAACCAAACTCTTATCAAACTACCCTTGAAGTATATCCTTTCCAATAAAAAAAGAATCATCAAAATCAGTTGACGTGACATTGAGATATTCGTTATTAAAGTATTATTTCACAAAAGTATAAGTTTAATACGATACTTACAAATACGTTGTCTAAAATGATTGGTAGATTTTTTTTTAAATTAGATTTTTTTCTTCATCTCTATTAAAAATGACATTTTTAAAAGGTTTTTATTTCTGGTTCTACTTTTAATAACAAACAAATTCATAATTCAGCTTAAGCCTCACAAGTGATGGTAGGTCATTCAGTCAATAGTTATCGTATGTTTCATTCACTCTTGCATTTAATGGAAACAATAAAAAGAACCAAGGTAGGTTTATGATCTGTGCAACCCAGTAAAGAAAAAAAAAGTATCGCATTACGTAGGTACAAAATATTGGAATAAGAAAACCGGACATCATTATGCGGAATCAGCTCAGCTAATTCGGAGTCAGTCAGCTTAGCTGATCGTATCTGCAATGAAGAAACACACAGAATGGCAGGTACTGGTGAGGATGTCACGGTGAGAATGAAGGAAGTGCTAAGTTGGTTTGGGCACGTCGAACGATTGAGTGATGAAAGAATGGCCAAAAACTGTTTATGAAGGAAAAGTGCGCGGTGAGAGAGATAGGGGGAAGACTTCGGTTGACCTCCGAAAACATAGTATCGAAGATGTGGTCCCATAAAAATCATGAGGACCTCTTTCGCCTCGTCCACTTTCATCAACCCCCGGTTCATATGCAGAGACAAAAGCGTTTGGCGCTTCGTTATCTCTGATTACACCGATAGGGATATATTGTGAATCTAAGTTAAGCCAGACTTAGACTTCAGAATATATCCTTAGACGAGACATATAAATGAAATTAGCGCTGGTTATTTGATTCATGTATACAATGTTGGATAATGTTTACATTTAAAAATAAAAGCAGCAATTTGACAGGTTTGACTAAGTGTTGCATTCACTACATATCCCGCAAAATACATAATTGAGCCAAAAGTAAAAAGCCTTTAAGGCTTTATAACGTAAGCTGCTCAATAAATTGAGCAATTTAAATAAGTCGCACCCCTAGATTTAAACTGTTGTAACTCAAAAAACCACTTTTTTCAGAAACTAAGAAAAACTGATTTCTGATAATATAAAAAAGATATTAAAATTTTGTGAAAAAATCCAGAAAGATATAATATTCAGAAATATCATAATATCATTAAATTGCATATATTTCTAATATTACACCTAATATTACGTTTTTTTTAGTAAATACAGTTTGTGTTATTGAATACGCTAAAAAAATTGTAACTATCTCGAGTTAAATCATTTTTATTGAAAAATATTTAAATTACGACACTTTTCGATTACACAACTATTTCTATAATTTAGTAATTATTTGAATTGAAACATGATTTCTATTATATCTATTTAATTTAAAAGTGTCATAATTTAAAAATATCTAGTTATTTTCAAATTGTTACTACCCTAACAATACTAATAATGTTTAACAAAAAGTTAGAAGACTTAAACGAAATAAAACAATATACAGATTACAAAATCTTATCGTTATAATTCAGAATTTAAAAGAAAAGAATAAAAAATAATAAAGACTTCTGAAATTATTACTTATTATTAAGATTAAGCACTTATGAAACTTTAATGAATCGACAATGTTCGACAATAGCTTAAAAATTAAGTAAAAAGCATAAGAAAACTAAAAACAGCACCACTATTCTTAAATTATTACTTATTTATTAATCATAATCTAAAACAAACATTTATAAAATTAAAAAACAAAAAGAATCTTCTAAAATTATTAATTATCATATATATAAAAGGATTTGTGCTGACTGACTGAGGTAAGACGCACGCAGAGCCGTAACCGCTGATGGTAGATACGTGAAATTTGGGCAGATGTTTATTTTCATATTCTGGACATCCACTAAGAAGGGAATTTGAAAAATTTTAACCCTAAAGAAATGAAATAGGGGTTAAAAGTTAGTATGGATTTTTTTTTTAATCTGTACCGATTTATATAACATTTGAAATTCAGACTCTTAAAAATATTTCATTGAACACGTGTTTCATCGTTTTTAAGAATTCACCCCCTAAGGGTTCAAATAAGGGGTTGGAAGTTTATATGGATAAATCTTTAAATTGCGACCGATTTTTATAAAGATTTAAATTCAGACTGTTAAAAATATTTTATTGAACACGTGTTTCGTGGTTTTTTTAGAGTTCACTCCTAATAAGCGGGCGAAGCCGCGTGCTCCCTCTAGTGACTAATAAAGGAACTTAATCATATTTGTTTTAGTTCAGACTTAAAATCTAATTTCTACACATATGTAATTGTAAGTCCGAGTATATAAAACGTAGAGAAAGTAGAGAATATGATATCAATATCTAAGTTACTTCTTTCACGGATTTCTTTATAATCCCTAAGCAAGTCAGCAAGACATTTGTCACTGTGGATATATTCACGAGTAGTTTGTGCTCTTAAGTAGTGTCAATCCACCCTTGGAACACTATTTATGAAATTTTTGACGCTTTCTTTAACTTCAGATACAATTATTGGGTGATTCCCATGCTTCCCTCTTAATTCTCCAGCAATAAATCCAGAATAACATTTTTTGGAGAGTACTGTTTTATTGGTCTGTTGTTGAGATCTAGTGTGCTCTTAAAAAAAATTTTGCAGACTCGAATACGTGAGCCATCCAAACAAAGTAAAACGCTGTATTGAGAGCTCGTAGGTTTTGAGTGCTCGAGTACCTATACTTAGGTTTAATTTCTTGTGTATGTCTTATGATGAATTCCCTTTGTCGCTGAAGATGAAGATTTGCAAGTTTCCAAGAGTTGTCAAAAATAAGTTGCCTATTTCTTTCATCTATTTTTATACTACACTTCAGACGACATTTATACAAGTATAAATATTTCTTTCTTTGATTTCGACATTAAAAGTAGGCCTTGCCAGAATTTCTTAATTTCTTTGTAATGTTTATTTTACACTTTTCAGGTTTTCTTGTATTTTTTTCCCCTTTTTTGCTTCCTCCTCTAGATTTTCATTTATTGCTGCATCATTTTGAACATTCATTTGATAAGGAACATTAGATTCAGATGAGATGTCTGAGTCACAACTGGATGAACTACTAGAGCCTGATGAGGACTTACTGGTGCTAGTCGAAGACGTAGCAGAATTTTTTTATATTTATATTATTGGCTGAAATAATTTTGGTTGGTGATACGTGGAAATGTGAATCTGCATCAGAATCGTCGACATCACTCTCGTCACTTCGAATAGGTGACATGAAACATTTAATTTCTTTATGTCCCGTTTTAGAAATATCGGAAGTAGTTGAGAAAGGTACATCGTCTCTGATGTTATTATTGATTGATTTGATTGCAGTTTCAGCTGAGGTTGCATTTGAGATAACTGGATTAGGGAGTTGGCTGTTTTGTGTTGTAGAAAGGAGTATAGATTTCAGATAGGAGGGCTCAGGGATCACAGGATGCATCGAGATACTATCAACTATGTTATATTGAGTAGACTATAAACTTTCTAATGTAATAGAATTGTTAGTCGAGTCATTCAGTGGAATATTTTGTTTTATTTAATTATTATCATAGTCTTTGTTGATAGACAATTTTTCTGTATCGGTTTTATTCGCCATCTGCACAAGCAAACGTCCACGGTTCGCCATCTGAAATAACAATTAGTTTTACACCATCAACAGTGTATTAACTCCAAAAATGTATTTTTAGCAAGAATTACTTATTACATTAACTTGACGTATATAATCTTGGATCTTACTATACCTCCCGAATGTATTATATGTTTTATGAACATCAATCTACTTTAAATAGAGTCTAGCAGCACTAAATAAAATACGCCATCAAAAGCGATTTAACAAGAAATTTGAAAATATTGTCATAAAAACTGCAGTAATACAAAATTATAAAAAAATATATACTTACCTTCACGATTAAAATAGTAGTAAATCAAATTATCTCGTTTAAAATCTCCAGATTAAATCAATAAAACTGTATCAACTCTAAATAATATTGTTTTATTCATAGTGAAATTCGCTAAAACCATTGTAACTCGAAATATTGCACTTTAGAAACGCATTTTCTCGTACGATAGCCGCAGCGTAACTGATAATGGCACGGTTTTACACGCAACAGACGGAGTGAATCCATTCGATAAAACTGAATTGTTACTCCATTTAACGGAGATTAGAGAAAGGATAGTTACCACAGTTTTAATTTTATATAGATAATAGGTTTAGGTGACAAAAAATTAAGTTATGTGTAAAATCGAGATTTTCGACTTACGACAGTTTTGATCTAGGGGTGCGAAGTGTTATATAAAAAAAGAGAAAAAGAATTATGGGGCCAACTTCACATCTTTATAAATATTTGTATAGTGAAATGTATCCCATCAAAAACATAAATGTGAAATAAAAGCCAAGTTCAATGTTGAATGATGCGTTATTCTCGAATTCACCGACAAATTAATCGGAGATCTATAGGTGTGGGTACCGAGTTCTGTGTGCACTCGGGATATATTTCAAGCTCAAAATTTAACTTGATATTTTTTAACATACAGGCTCTATTATATTTGTAAGGCAATGTGCTCCAAGCTTGTACTCGACTAATACTATTAGGTTAATATATTTGGTCTAAATTATATATTTACAAAAAGCACCTATGTTTATATTGTGAGAAATAAACAATATATTTCAGTTTTATGACAGGGCAATATTTTTTTTTTGGTTTAACGCATGAATATTTATTACCTAGACAGAGAGAGATCCTGGTGTTAGAGTAAGACATTCAGGTAACCTCTTTTCGACCCATTCCAGACACTTAATGTCAAATTCCAAAACTCAACGCCACGCTGTGTCTTGTTGGAACAGAGATATAAAAATAATTTATTCTGCTGGGTGGGGCCGCATTTACAGTCAAAAAATCAGCTTCACGCTAAGTGTCTCGTCCCAGCAGGGCAGGTAGAGGGAACCTAGTGTTAAGACACTCCGTTACCCACTTTCTGCCAAATTCTGGAGGTATTGCGTGTTGAATGGCAAAACTCAACGCCGCGCTTTGTCTCGATACCAGAGCGAAGAAATGGAAATATAAATTTAAGTAAATATTAAATAAATATTTATGGGGATCGGACCCTCAACCAGTCGATTTTACAGTCACACTTCGTGCCGCTGCGCCACGACTGGCCTCATTAACAGTCCATTTATTCCTATTTACAGTTTATTGAAGTGCGACACGACGGCCATATAAAAGAACATCATTACCCAAAAATATAATTTTATTATTTTGATATTTAAGATGCTGACGTGGCGCAATTGGACCCGACCATAAACGCGATGGTCGCGGATTCGATCCCCACTCTATGGAACGATTATATTAAAATTATTGTATTTTTTTTTGCTATAGCAGACAAAGCGCGGCGTTGAGTTCAGACATTCAACACGCAATGACTCGAACATTGGACGGAAATTCGTTTAATTTGGAATAAGACCTACAGCTGTTTTTTTCCACGTTAATTATTTAATTAATTAACTATAGGATTGCCTTAGATATTTTACTCCAACGTTATATAAACGTTTTGTTATTTTTCAATATATTATTTAGCCAAATTGGCAACAGTGCCATCTCTTTGTGAGTAGATTGTACACTTAAATTTATTAAGCACTTTCGAACTGAATTTGGCTCATAGCATAAATATGTTACCATGTGATATTTCTACTTGCCACTAGATGGCGCCTTCCTGACATTAACCTAATTTTTATGTATTAATATATTCTTTAAAACTACCAATAGATGGAGGAATATAATATTTTTTTTACAAATAATGAATAATTTTATCTTAACTTACTTCTTGATCTTACTAATATTATAAATGTGAAAGTTTGTGAGGATAGATTTGTTCCACTTTTACTCAAAAACTACTAAACAGATTTAGATGATATTTTACATAAGCTTAAATAAATATAAAAAAACTTGTACATTTTGATTATTTTACAGCAAAAAGTGTAAACGGCCGAATTCTCGTTACGTGTTAAAAAGTAAAAATATTTTTGGAATTTTGAATATATCCACATATTAATCACCTTAGTTTTGAAAATATTGTTACATTATCAAAACTAATAATTTAAAGTTCCTAAAGTATTTTTTTAAAATTTTCGTAAAAATAATTTTTTTTGAACAAGTATTTGTCAAGATATAAATCATTCTATTGTGGGAATATAATATGTACCTACAAAATAAATGAATCAGTGAATGATCCCTTAGTTTAGTAAATAAAAGCGCGGTGTTAGGTTTCCACATACGACGTGTAATGTATCTGTATTAACTGGAGTTCCCTTTGGTGTGTAAAATAATACGCGTTACCATAGCAACGGATATGTCACTTTATAAATACAAAGGTGTATATATTGTCAAATATGTGATATTTAAAAAAAACAGCTTCACGCTGTATCTCGCACACAGCAGGGTAGGCAGAGGGAACCTAGTGTGAAGACACACCGTTCCCCACTTTCCGCCGAGTTCTCGAGGCATTGCGTGTTGAGTGGCGGAACCCAACGCCCCGCTTTTGCCTCTTATCTTTATCTTTTATTCATTATGTCAAATGACTATTCTATGACTATATATTCTATAGCTATACCAAATTACATACTCCTCCATCCAAACAATTTCATGAAAAGGCATACATAGATTTTTCATATATTCTCAGTAACTTTTATGATAGTCGAGTATTTATCGAGTACAATTGACCCACTGTACCTGCGAGATCAAAGTTACCTCGGCACAGTGTGTCATGTGTCATACAAATTTTTTTTATTTGACCACGGGGACAAAATGGCAAGTAAACAGTGTTTATATGGATGGCAAATGACTGGGATTGACATAACCCTTTGTTGCAGAATCGGGAGCTTTATCCCTACATATAAATTAAATATTTTGTAAAACAATATTATATTATATTTTTTATTTATTATTATTATATTATATAAATTACTTATTTTTGTTAGCATCAACGTTGAAATATTTATATATGAAAATTTGCTAACATTAAATCTGATTTCTTGTTTTTATTTTCTAAACAAATATCTATACTTATAATAGTATCGGATTGATGTATTTACATGGAAGAAATATTATAAGAAAAAATATTATTGGTGGCGTTTAATAACGTAATCTAACCAAACACAATGATATTTAAAAAAAATTAAGTGTATTGCCACATTTAGGAAAGAAAAATACTTATTTAGAAAACGTATAAAAATTTTAAAGTAGCAGGATTTGAAATTAAAAAAAAAACCCTACAGAGATACCCACCCTACAGGAGGAGAAATTAAAAAAAAAAGTCCCTACAGAGACGCTAACAACATAAATAAGTTGTAATAAGCATATAAGAATTTCGACGTAGCTTGATGCGATGATGTACGGCTTAGTGGTCAGAGGGCTTGGATGGTTTCCAAGAGTCACGGGTCCCAAGTCCCACTACGTTCAAAATTTTATACGTTTTCTAAATCAATATCAAGCACAATGATTTTTTTTAAAAGTTATCTTGTAATTTCGCAAGCTTCTCTTTTATAAACTGATCAAGTTGCGATGTGACAACACATTTAGTGTTTGTTTTATTTCAATCAGTTAATAAATAAAAGAATTATACCATTTAAAAAAATCGGCAAAATGTCTGTAAATAACTGTTTTATTAAATTGTCTGAAACGTCACTTTTTAATATACGTATATAGATATTATTTTTTAAAAAAATATTATTATTAGGCAAGGAAAGTAATGCAGATAACTAAATCAATAATTATGTAGTTCAAGCGGGCGAAGCCGCGAACGGGTCGCTAGTTCATAATAATTCTTATAAAGATAAAAATAAAAAATACTTACAAATACAAGCATTATGAAGAAAGCAGCAATGTAGGAGGTACGCGCCGTCAGCATGGACACGAAGCGGTAATGTTCACCGGTGATCACATTTCTGAAAGATCACTTATCCTTTTAAAAATATATAATATTATTTAGTTTTGAGTTACATTTCATATACTCGAATGAAAAATAATAAAAAAAATAAAAATAAATCAGCTTCACGCTCTATCCCGCACACAGCAGGGTAGGCAAAGGGAACCCAATGTTAAAACGCTCCGTTCCCCATTTACTGCCGAATTCTGGAGGCATTTCGTGTTGAGTGACAGAACTTATTTATTTATTAACAATCTTTTTCATGGTAGAAGTTGTTTATGAGGCTGCGAAAATTATTTATTACATATAAAATATATATAGAACTTAATAATTTTGTAAAAGAAAGAATGAAAGGCCATGAAAATACATTTTCATGAAAATACATTTTCTGTGCCCACTCTGCTACACGCGAAGTGAATGGTGAGATTCATAAAGGAGAGTGAGTAATTTTCCTACGATGGATGTCTTCTAGAAATTCAATAAATATTAATAATATTAAATCATTTTTAAACATTATTTATTTCTGTTTAGCTGTGTTTACATCTACTATAACCAGTTAATATCATTGGAAAATTATAATTAAAACTAGCATTACGCTATTATGATAGTAGATAACAAAAATAAAATATTTAAAAATCAAATAAAACATACAATAGGGTAAATAACATATAGGAATAGTATATTGCAATATATTAACATATATTTCAAACTTCGTGTAAAAAAGAATAATTAAATCAGTAAGTACTGACTTAAAAATTCGCATAACATTTATATTTAACTGAGGCCAGTCGTGGCGCAGCGGCACGACGTGTTACTGTAAAACCGACTGATTGTGGGTTCGATCCTCACTCGAGGAGATGAAATATTTACTGAAATTTATATTTCCATTTCTTCGCTCTGGTGTCGAGGTTAAGCGCGGCGTTGAGTTCTACCACTCAGCACGCAATACCTCCAGAATTCGGCAAAAAGTAAGTTCGCTCTGTCTACCCTGCTGTGTGCGGGATACAGCGTGAAGCTGATTAATATTATTTATATTCATTTTGTAAACTGTATGTTTAATAAAAACTTAATCTTAAGTTTTACGGTCACATCTCCAGAAAAGGAAACGCTTATATAGAACAGCTTGTGGTACAAGCCAGAGTAGAGGGTGCCAGACCATCCATGCGATGGACAACTTAATAAAATCAGCTGTGATCAAACAACAAGTGAAAATGTGGCAAGTGAACTAGTGAAAATTGCCAAGAATAACAAAAGCCAAGAACGTGACTACATGATGACCACGACCGTTCTGTGACATGAATAAACCGTGTGTCGAGGCCAGTCGTGGCGCAGGGGTACAAGTTTGTGACTGTAAACGCGTCTGGGTTCGATTCCCACACGAGGGAATGAAATATTTATTTAAATTTACATTTTCATGATTTTGCTCTAGTTTCGAGGCAAAGCGCAACGTTGAGTTCCGATACTCAACACGCAAAAATCCCCAGAATTCGGCGGATAATGGTGACCGGAATATCTTAAAACTAGATTCCGTCTGCCTATCCTGCCGAGTGCGTACAGCTGCATCTTTATTTATACTGTATGCTACTCAACTTATAAGACAATTCATTACTTACATACGAATCATTTGATTTAGAAGTATATATAAACAGAACTACTACTACTACTAACGTCATTTTTTACACACGCCAAAAATTCTATGAGAAAAGACAATACATTTGATACCGTATAAAAACATCAATTCACTTAAATCAGTTTAAAATCTAAAAATAATTATATAATAAATTTTAAATACACAACCTCTTTTCCTATCTTAATACGTAAACAAAACAAGTCGCGTTCGAGCAGCTAATGTTAATTAGTTACAATGTACGAATTAATTATTTAACATACTAATGTCATTTATCATTTAAATACCAATTAAAATTTTAGTTTCCTGGTTGAATCGAATTTTATTGCTAAAAGTATATATTTTACTTTTCTTCTAATAATACGTTCAATTTATAGAAAAAAAAAATGTATCAACCCCAGGGGCAGAATATTAACATAGAAACCGGTCTTGGCGCAGGGGTACAAAGGTGTGACTGTAAACGAGACAGGTTGTTGGTTCGATTCTCATTCGAGGAAATGCAAAGGTTTAATATTTTCATTTCTTCGCTCTCGTGTCGAGGCAGTGTTGCGTTGAATTCTGCCACTTAACACGCAATGCTTCCAGAATTCGGCGGAATGTGGAGACCGGAGTGTCTTAACACTATGCTCTCTCTATCTTCCCTGCTAGATGCGGGATACAGGGTGTAGATGATAAAATGTAATTATTAAGCCAAGCGATTGAAGCTATAATTAATTTTAATGATATATTTCTTCTTATGATAATGACAAAGTTTTGTGATTGTCACACGAATACTTAATTATTATTAGATGTATAACAAAAACTTTGTCACCATATCTTTTTTTTATTTTTTATAGCCTTACACTGTATCCTGAATATATCATATATAGGGGGAATGAATATAGGGGGCAGAAGCGTACTACTGCCCCTGAATATAGGGGGCAGAAGCGTACGACTGCTACTACTCTGCTGTGTGCGGGATACAGCGTGAAGCTGTTTAATGTAAATATTAATTACTCAACCGGCCTAACGACTATTATTTATTCTATTCTATTGAATCACACGCGAAATTTGATATACACGCAATTTTTTTGCTAATTTACTTAATTTTTTTTATTTTTTTTAAATAAATAAAAAAAAATTATAAATTTTAAAAAAACCTTGTTTTAAATAAGAGGCTAGTAACCAATTTTTTATTAGTTTCACGATACTAACTAACAGTAACTATTTATATTAAATATCTGATTATATACTTAAACATTTAATATAATTTCATGTGTTATTTTTATAGTGTTAATATTTTAACTAATTCTATTATACGCTTACCTCAAATAACCTTTATTATCTTCTTGTTCAGCAAGACTTTTTATGGACGCCATCAAAAGGTCGTCGTAGCCAAGAAATTCATCAAGAACAAATCGAGAGAACGTGTCACCAAAACATTCATCTTTTTGTGGGTCCAATGTTACTATTTTCACTGGAATTTTGAGTCGAAGCCTGGCGCTCGGCGAGAGACGTAGAAATCCATATTCTAGAGAATATTCTAGAATGTAATCGTCATCTGAAAAAACAAATAGAGAAAAACATAAAATATATTATTTTATTTTAGTAAAACAGTTGAGTAAAAGCTACCAAATGGTGTATATATTAATATTAAGAAAACCTATTAAAAGTATAATTTTATAATTATTTTTATCTCAAAAGAATTTTTAAGTAACTTTAAAACCATTCTGAATTTAGCAACAATTTGTTCTTGAGGTCGATTACGAAACATCTATCTATGAGAAACTCGATTTGAAATATTTAAGAAATATTTACCTTTCGACGAGTCGTTAGCGACGGAGTCTTCAAGTGATTCCTGAAAAAAGATATACAACAATACCTTAGTAAACTATTCTTTGTGGATATACGATGGGTGAATGAAGTATGAGAAGCAGAAATATATTTAAATAAATTTGACCATAATTTCAGATTTTTAGCTTCACGCTGTATCCCGTACGTGTTAGCGTAGGTATAGGTGTATCTAGGGAATCTAGTGTTAATAAGATATTTAGTTCACTATTAAGACACATCGTCCATTTTAAAACTAAGATAAAGAATTATACCAAAAGCTTTTGCACTACACGAGAATCGAACCTGTATTTTTTTTGTACAATATCTACATAATATCAATAATTTAATTATCACACAATACGACGACGATCTTAATCACTAACGCAATAATAAATTTAACATTTATCAAGTACCGAGTGATATTTAATATGCAAGTCATTCCGCATTTTTGTTTTTTAATATAAAAAGATTACGTACTCTAAATGCAATACGCAAGATTATTGGTACAATATCGAAAAGATAGGCGAAAGTGGGAAAGCGTTTATCTTTATAATCGACGGTTGTGAGTTCCAATTCATTTCCAGTTCCTAGCTTGGGGTAAAAAAAGCGCGGCGTTGATTTCTGCCACTCAGCTCAAAACGTCTCGATCATTGAGCAGTAGCTAGGGAAAGGATTAGTCTTACAGAAGGTTCCCTTTGCCTACCCTGCTTATACGGCAAAATATCATAAATTATATAGTCTAATTGACTATATAATTTTGAAGACTCACATAGTCTCTAATATAATTTGAATCCAACTGATCTTTTCTTACGGTTAAAATATGTGTTTTAAATTCTGTAAAACATATCGATAAGAAAAGTTAATTAAATAAACATACTTGAATGTCGTTTGTAAGAAAAAAAATATCTGAATATTAATTTATTTATTTTAATACTTAAGAAAATATATTTTATAAACAAAATGTTTTTTATATTATATCCATAAATATAGCGAGAAAAGTGAACACAAAACTACATGTAATAATTAGTAGGTATTATGGCTTCTCTTACACCACTGTCGTATTAAAATAGATTCAATAAGAGCAGTGTGAACTTTTTATAACATATTATTTTATATATATTTTTGTAGTTTCACGCTGTATTCCGCATGTGGCAGGGTAGGCATTTATATATTTATTAATTTTTTTTAGCTTCACGTTGTACCAGGCATATATCAAGATAGGCAAAGGGAACCTAGTTTTAAGACACTGTGTTCCACATGCACCACCCAATTTATGAGACATCGCTTGTTCAGTGGGAGATATAGGCAAATTATTCAAGATTTAATAATAATTATTATTATTTATGTATTCTCCAAATAATTTTAATACCTATTCCTTATAATCTCAACTAATTTTATTAACATTATCTTTATAGATGGTCATAACATACTTCGAATTAATGATCTGACCCTGTTTCCAATAGCCAGCTTTATAAAAACAAGTCAAAGATTATTTCTTTGTAAAGAAATACTGTATACTAAAATAAAAGATGTTAACTAAGTTAAGAGAAAGTTGTATATTAAAAGCCTAGATGTTAATTATTGTACATATAATTTTTCTTGAAAGTAAATGAATGTTAATGCTATCTTAGCAGTTTTTGTAGCTTCTATCTGGTCTTCAGTGAGACAACCTAATATAGGGACACTCCATTCTCCACTTATTGTCTGAATTAGAGACATTGCGCGTTGAGAGAAGGAACTCCACACCATACTTTGTCTTACAATAAAGGGTAAATGCAAATATTATAGTTCAATCCCTTAAATTAGAATCAAACCTATAACCATCATATTAACAATATATGTGAATTTGTAATTTCATTAAAAACACTTTAATATCACTTTACTCACATCCATTTTAGAATCTCTATCGAGATCTTCGACAAGCCCCAAAATGCCTTCCCATATAGAGGACGTAGGTTCCACATGTTCAGCGGGCGTGATTGTTTGATTTAGATCTTTTTGGTCGTCAGTAGGTTCTAAATTTGGTTTGCCGCCATAGTAATCAGTTTCGATCACTCGTCTGTGTGTGTCGTCATTATCTTCATAAATACGGGTAATGTTGCCATAGTCCGTGCCGTCTCGCAAATACTCATCTTCTTCAATGTCCTCACTTGTGGACGACTCTAGGTTGTAAAACCTTAAATTATAAAAGAAATTTTATTAAGATTAATATATAGAGCATTCAAATATTATGATTACATTTTTTTATCATTGCTCATTTTTAGCTTTACACTGTTTACATATAGCAGAGTAGTCATTCTGAACCTAATATTAAAGATGGAGTAACTTTTTTTTATTAAATTTTTGTTACATTGAGTGTTAAGTGGTGGAGTTAAATGCCCTTTATCTTCTCACCAGAGCAATGATTGTACCCATAAAAATTACATTTGGTCAGAGTCTTGCGCTGTGCCACAACATTTTTTATGATTACAGAAGAGATTTAATCATAATAATTAATAATTTTCTGTGTTAATCTGACAACAAAAGTTGTCAAATAGCATACAATAATAATCTATCAGTAATAACAGATAGCTAAGTTCTTAACAAAATTCATAAATGAAGCCTTACATTAGTATAAAGAAATAATATATTTCTTTAGCAATGTTATTAGATTACTTTCTTCTTGAGGTTTCATTATAGTTAAGAAATATTAAAAATTACACTTAAGTATGAATTTAAGCCACTTTTTGTAAGTAAAAAAATAGTTTATCAACTATCTAAAAAAGTGTGAACTATATATGAATAATATCTAAATTAGTGCATAGTTTTTTACCGAAAATCACTATATAAAATTTCATATTACAACAGAAATTAAATAAATTTATCACACTATACAGCAAGTGAAATAAAAGGTCAGCTGTCAAAAATCTATGTTATTGGTTACCTATAAATAGTCTCGGTATTAATAAAGCTTGTGTGACCTACATTGGATTTTAGCCACTTTAGCTGTATGATAATTTATATACTTACAGATAGATATAAGAACTACTTATATAAATTAAATTAAAAAAATCAGTTTTTTTCAGGCAGAGAGAACCTAGTGTCAAGACACTCCATTTCCCCTTCCCGTCGAATTCTGGTTGAGTGATGGAAGTAAACCCTGTGCTTTGCCTCGATACCAGAGTGAGAAAATTGAAATACAAATTTAAATAAATATTTCATTTCCTTGAGTGGTATTGAACCCAAAACCTATTGTGTTTACAGTCACACTTTGTGCCCCTGTTAGTATAATATAAAATAAATATATAAATGTTATTATAATATTCATATATTTTAAAAATAATAGTGTTGATGCTTGAGGGCATTGTGGCACAGTGGAGTTGCATTTGACAGTATGCATGAGTGAGTCTAGTAAGATCCTCACTTGTAAGAATGAATTATTTACAAAAAAAATGCATTCTTTTCTGTGGTTTATCATACATTACATACATTTAAGAAGCAACACAGCTATGGAGGAAAAGGTGTAGAGATGCCTTTATTACAAGCATTTGACACAGTACACATTAATGAATGAAAGCTGTAATTTGAATGTGGATGTTATTATAATACAATGCACTGTAAATATATTTGACAATTTGTAATCTTGCCAAAACATCCACAGCAATGTTTACAAACATATTAGTGATTTCTTCACAGTGTTAGTCATTTTTGAGCATCAAATTTTTACAATATTACAAATGTTGTAAATTTTAATAATATAGAGGACCACAGTATTCCAATCAAAGTTTTCAAATCCAAGTAAGATTCTGCAAGACAATTTTAAATTATATATTTTTTTTCAAATTATAGAGTACTATTTAAAATCCTCTAGCCCAATTTTTTATGTATAACAGTAACTTGTAAACCAATAAATTAGAAGCCTTCACATTTTAAATTAACAGTCGGCATTTTGTGCTCTTGCTTTTGGGCTTGTGAAGACATTATTGAGCATATGTTTATGACACATAATTTTAAATAACAGAGATAATACTATCTATTTCGTTGTTTTTAAATGTATACAATATATATTATATATAGTATTATATATATAATATCAGGTGTTGGCAAGTACAAGTTATAACTTTACATAAAGTTGTAAGGGTTGCTGGTTTTGTTTACAATTACCAGTAATTGGTATTTTAGACAGGGGGCACTAGACTAGACAGAGTACAGTAAACAGCAAGTCCACTGTGTACGTAAATTACTTTAAATAATAAAATACACTTGAACTTACCCTTCAGTCGTGAGCATTCCAAGCATAGAATTAAGCTCATCTTTATCTCTTTTTAACTTCCTTTCTTTAGCATAACTTTGTTCAACTGTGTAATCTTGAGAAGGATTTCTTAAGATTTCTACTCTGAGTATACCATCTCTTGGCCATGAATCCTTGATATGATTCAAACAAGTGGTTGGAGTTCTTGAGAATGCAATATGTATGTATGCAAGTACAAAGAATGCCACAAGTGCCTTGAGCAACACAAGAAATTCAAAAAATCTTCTAATAGGCCTCGGGAATGTTCTAGCATATGCTAAGGCAAACTTGAAGAATAAAGCATGAAACAGTCTTTCTCTAACACTGAATAGTGGATTCTGATTGTTATTTCTATTTCTGTTTGCTCCTTGATTTATAATAGGACCACCTGGCAATAAGTTATTCTCTGGATTCACTCCAGGTGGCAGGTTGTTTGCAGCATTTGCTCCTGCACTCATCTCTCTTCAATTTATTATGTAGTATTTTTAAATTTATGATTTTCTCACAGAAAATAGATTTACTAAAATCAATCTGTCCACATTTTACACGTATATCATCTAAAACAGTCAATGATCATTTATTACTTTTTCACATAGTATATATCTATACAATCACAAAAAATTGAGATTTAGCGAACACATGAAAACTTCAAATGAGCTACAAATAATACATTTCTATAATCAGTACAATACTGTTGTCATTTTAAATCGATCAAAATTCGACATTGACCTAGGGATTTATTCGCATGAAAAAGCGAATATTAATTCTTTTAAAGTGGTATATTCCAAACCTTAAAAATCACTATTTTTAACAAAAACCATGCAATATTAATCTAAAGTCAAAATTCAGATGTCTAATCAAAAAAATTACCCAACAAAAGTAAAAGTAATCAACAAGCTTGATACTTAAATGTCAAAAACACTTTCACAATAAAATTATATAATAACCTTGATACACATTACATTAAAACGTTCAATTTGTTATTAACATATAATTGTGTCTCAATTTACTGATAATAACAAAAATATAATAAATAAAACATGCACACTATTTGTACTTTTAGTAAAACGACGGAACTGTCAAATTCTAGTAATGTCATTTATTGAATTTTCCTTTCGGACGTCGCTTCTGTAGCATTTTATTTTATAAATATTGCCAGCTTATTAAGCAATTATAACATTTATTTTCAACCTAATAATTAATTATTTTAATTTTATTAGCTTACGAAAATATATTTCTATCTCTTAAATTAATATCTACTGAAAATATACTTTGAATATTATCGTTATAAATATTATTGAGCACACATTGTCTTAAAAATAAATTACAATATGTCTATTTAGTAACAGACTTCGCATTTAATTACTATTTATATTTAAAAAGAATTTATTTTATATATTTTATTTCATTGTGGTAATTTCGCATAATCTCTTTTTCTTATATGGCTATACAGCATGATTTGAAACTTGGTCACCAGAGGGCGCAGGAAGAAAACGTACGTATTGTAAAAAATATTGTAATGGTATTATAAGAATTCAAATATTTTGGAATATGCTATAATATTATATTTTATAGCACGCTATATGGACTGGCGAGTTCATAAATGTTCAAAACAAATAATTAAAATAAAAAGTATTAAGTACGTGTTGGAAAGGATTTATATTTAAATATTTATACTTTACTTTGTTACAGAATCATATCCAATTGACTAAGGTAATAAATAATTACGACGATAGATACATCTTTTAATTAACAGGAAAATTATTTACATACCTACATAGATCATTTATAGTAACCAGGTACTTCTTAAATTACTTTTTTTAGATGACTAAAATGAAACATATTTTTTGCAAATACCTACATACGTTTTGAGTTATATAAATAAATATATGTTAAGCAATAAATATTTATTTATTATGACCGCCGTGGCGCAGTGTCATAAGCATGTGACTATTAACGAGATGATTGTGGGTTCGTTTCTCACAAGGGAAATGAATTATTATTTATTAAAATTTTCATTCCTTCGCTCTGGCAACAAGGCAAAACGTGGCGTTGAGTTCCACCACTCAACACGCAATGCTTCGAAAATTCACCAAATTCACGAACGGAGTGCTTTAACACTAGGTTCCCTCAGCCCTGCTATACCCGAGACACGGCGTGAAGGTAAAAAAAAGACAAAAAAACCTGCTAACAAATAAAGTAGCTGCGATTTTCCGAATCATTTGTAACACAAAGCAATATTCTTTAAAAGAACTAACGTAGTAACGTAGCTGCATAATAGCGTCGCATGTGCCCAAACTAACAAAAGTGCATTAAAATCTCACAAAGCCAAAAGAGCAGTGAGCCTGATTGACGTCTAAATCGTACGCGACTCCAAAAAAGATTTTTTGTCTCTCCTAAATGTCACTCACTCAAAGGTATTATACTATAAAGACCTCTGTGTGATAAAAGTAGCAAAAAAATCTTTTGAAATAGCTCTTCTTTTAATGAAACAAATTTTTAGGTACCTGCGTTGAATGGTGTTGCATAAATAAAATATATGATTCCCAATAAGCATTATGTATATTATGAACGATATTATTAGTTTATCCTTTTAAACGAAACGGTTAATAAAAATACCATAGTTATGTTATGTTAATTAGTTAAGCTTACAATTAAATATAATAAAATGTCTATACAGCTATCTATATACATATATCGATTATTACGAAATATACACTATTTGTTTATATTAACATATTTATCACGTAAAGTAAAAAAATATTAATGACCTAAGTTCAGTTTCACATCCGTTCTCCTCTTTTCGCTGAATTTTTGAGGCATATTGAGAGGTGACTCTTAACGCCGCGCTGTTTGCCTTAGCATCATGCAAAAGAATTGAAAATATTAATAAATGAAATCAAATCAGCTTCACGCTGTATTCCACACACAGCAGGGTAGGCAGAGGGAACCGAATGTTAAGACACTCCGTTCCCCACTTTCCACTGAGTTCTGGAGGCATTGCGTGTTGAATGGCGGAACTCAACGCCGCGCTTTGCCTCGACATTAATAAATAAATATAATAATAATTAATTTCCCCGAGTGATCAAACGAATTTAACAACAACTCTTGTTGTACAGTCTCACGTCAGCGCCCCTGTGCCACGACGGCCTCACTTACCTATAAATTGTATTTCTATATTGCCTCTAATGGCATTTTGACACCTGTGTTTTAAAAAACGTATCTTTCTTTAAAAAAACAAAAAAAAACAAATAAATCTCATCGATAACACGCCTTAAATTATGATATAAAAATAAAAATAATTTTCAAAGCTATACATACTATACCATAAAGAATTAAAAAACATTTTTTTTTTCCATCTCGAACATCTCGGAATTCACATTAATCTATACCAGTTGAAACGGCCTGCGATAGAGCCTCCGAGATAACGAGAAGCAAAGCTAAATCACCGTCCGCTCACGTTATAAATATTCAAAAACCCGTAGCGGAGAGGTTGAAAAAATTGACGTCTCAATTATCGGAGCCACGGTGTGGGTTTTTAATTTATATTATTCTCACGTTTCTGGTTTCCTCTTCTCGTCTAATCCTAGACTGTGCGGTTTCGAGAAAAGTTTTAATAGGCTGAAGAAAATATAATCTGAAGTTGTTGTTGTTTATATTATGAATCTGTTAAAGTACTTTCTTTGGAGCATAGATAATTGGATATATATTACTTTGAATATTAGTTACAGAGATATATACATATGCAATAGAACAAAACATTTAGCCTGGCGGTGCACAAAATTTGGAACCGATATAAAGAAATTTGTTAAAACTATATCATGGGGTTTAAACCACTAAAATTGTCTTTACCATCACTTTTATTTTACATGTTGTTTTTTTTGTGTAAGGCATTTACTGTTTCCAAACCCACTTTCTAATAAATTTTGGAGTTGAGTGGCGGAACTCAACGCCGCGCTTTGCCTCGACACTACAGTGATGAAATGAAAATATTATATATTTCATTTCCTCGAGTGGGAATCGAACTCACAATTTAACGCGCTTACGGTCAGACATTGTGCTCCTGCGGCTCGACTGGCCTCTACTTTGTACTTACAGATCAATTATATTTAAATAATTATCCTGATGTATGAAAGGAAGAGCCAATCAGTCAAAAACCATTTTTCTTAATATTTTAAAAATATTTAAAACATTAAATAAAACGGTTTTTTTTCCCGAATCTATTCGTATATTTCAACTTCGATAAGTTATAGATAAATCAAGTTATAGACAACCATTTTAGTTATCTTAAAAATTTTATAAATTAAATTAAATTAAATTAGCTTCACCCTGCTGTGTGCGGGATGTATCACGCACAGTATCACGCACGGTAGGCAGAGGGAACCTTGTGTTAAGACACTCCATTCCCCACTTTCTGCCGAATTCTGGAGGCATTGCGTGTTGAGTGGCAGAACTCAACGCCGCGCTTAACCTCGACACCAGAGCGAAGAAATGGAAATATAAATTTAAGTAAATATTTCATCTCCTCGAGTGGGGATCGAACCCACAACCAGTCGATTTTGCAGTCACACCTCGTGCCGCTGCGCCACGACCGGCCTCATTAGAATTTTATGTAAGTTAAAAAAAATGTTTGAATAATTTATTATTGAAATAAGTGTAGATATGTGATAGTAACTAATAAGTAGGTACATATATATTAGAACTTGTAGGAAATATCAAATTCAACGATATAAACTCAGACCAAGCCACTATATAATGTTCTTTTTAACATTTTTAAGGTGTTATTCCACACTTAGGGAAGAAAAATACTTATTACTAAGAATTACTACCTATTAAGAATATATGTCTTAGTTGGTCAGAGCACTTGTACGGTTTCCTTATAGGCGCGGCTTCAAATCCCGCTACATTCAAATTTTTGTACGTTTTCTTAATAAACACTATATAATGTGTTGTTATTTAAAACTAAAGTTTGTTAATGTTAATAAGTTTAAATTAACATATTCCATGTATTTATGCATATATATCTATTTAATGTAAATTTATTCTTTAAAAATTTAAATTCAATGGCGGAGTAGGTACTGGCACGCCTATCGAATTTTCTGATTCATATCACCACAACCGTTGAAGTGTTGAATCATGCAACCCATTTATCTACTGGCTGCTACATATCTATATAGCTATCTAGATTAAAAGCTTCAAGCGTCAGATGTATTTTTGAATGAAGAATTCGAATCTACCCTCATATTTTAATTCATTTTTAAATATCTCTGGCTATTTTAACTTTTTTAATTTTAATACAATTCGGAATTAATTTTTTAAATGTAATACCCATTAATTCTAATACACATCAGCCTGTCGCACAATTAAGTTTTAGACAAAACGATAACAAAGATAAATGGAATAAGCTATTTTAGTTTTAAAAAGAGAAGGTATTCAAGTCGGTTGGTATATTTTTTAATATATGTACATCGTGATTTCTGAACTAGGTTTACGTGATTATTTTTTGTTCGACGCCTTGTAATTCCCGTTCAGTAACATAAACGTTTGATTTAGTTTGATCCATTAGTTCATTTTTTAAGATTTTTTTTGTTAATTTGGACAATGCAAATGTTACAATACTCTATAATGTATGTATAAGTATGTGTATGTGTGTATTTATTTGCATGTATATATTTAAAGTATTCATAATAATTATTCTAATTTTTTTTAATAAAATTTTAGAATCAAATTCGTTCTATTTTCATATTGCATATTTGTCTTCTCGTTATATACTTTCACCCACTTCCACAAGTTGGCTGGAAGAAATCTCTTAAAGAGATAAGTCCACCGAGGCTAACTTTTTTTCAGTTAAATGTTCTTTTTTATACAATAAATAATATTATATTATATATGTATAAACGGATTATTTAAAGATTTGCTCTAACAAAACTTATGTTAGTGGTAAATGACTGTATTTGGTTTTAGACATTGAGACTACGAATAAGGATCTAAGAATTTAATTACGAAATTTTCCATTATTTTATTTATTTTTTTATTTATTTATTTTTAATTTGATTTATTTAAATTTTTTCAATCTAAATTTTTAGTAATATATTTTGTAATGTGTTTTCATCTGATAAATTTTAATTTGATCATATGTTATTGTCAGTTATCTGTATTTTTTTATATGGAAACTTGACTGGAATATGTATTATTTTAAAATGTGTTATGTTTGTGAATTTTATGTTCTGTTTGTTTCCTTAATAAAAATAAATAAATTAATTAATCATTTATTATTTTTTTTAGGTCTTGGCACCGACTTCCTGCAACATACTAATAATAATAGTATTGTATTAACATTAAAAATAGTTGGAATCTAAATTAAAATCTTTATTAAGTTATCTTATGTTTATTATTTCTAAAAGTCGGTTCTTAACGTAGTTTTTTTTAAATGTTTGATCAATCCGAATAATGTCTCCATTTCAAAAGGTAAATCTGCCCAACATACGGATTACGTGACTATTTGATTTTCTGTTTTATAAACATTTGCTAAGCGCTGTGTAAACGAAATGTACCACGAACAAACTTCAACACACACCTTATAAATCATTATACATTCCATCTTATATCTTTTGCGGTGGTATTAAGATCCAACCATTTCTTATTATGTGCTTTTCAGACTTCTTAATGTTAAATTCACCTGTGGCATGCTGTCAGCTCCCGTTTTTGAAGAGTTCTTTTTATATATCTATTTAAATTTCAAGATAATGGGTATATGAAAAAAATAAATTAGATTCACGCTGTATCCCGCACACAGCAGGGTAGGCAGAGGGAACCTAGTGTTAAGACATTCCGTTCCCCACTTTCTGCCGAATTTTGGAGGCATTGCGTGTTGAGTGGCAGAACTCAACGCAGATCGGAAGAGC
>JAATLQ010038474.1:0-59272 GCA_013421005.1 Heliconius erato x Heliconius himera | reverse complement strand
GAAGATGGGAAATATAAATTAAAGTAAATATTTCATCTCCTCGAGTGGGGATCGAACCCACAACCAGTCCCTATATAAAATAAATAAAATGTCGTCTCTATATTGTAACTACAAATCCATTATAACAATATCGTTGTATTTCTCGATAGCATCACTGAAATAAAACGAAAATAGATTCTTTTATTTTACATTAAACACATCTGTCTGTGGTGCTCTTCTCCAGCTGCGATATCTTCATTTGGCGGGACGCAGGTGTCACGTGATAAAGCATCTGTCTCGCTCTAAATAATGGGGGAACTATTTGCGTCTCTTTCTTTCGTTTGTGCCTCATCTCCATAGGGAAGCCTACATTCTGATTCTTATTTTGTTTTTTCTAAGTCGAAGGCATTACTTATTTCATTCGATTCGAGATGTTGGATACAAAAATGTGAATATATGTAGAGATTTATATAATTTCATTATATTTTTCAAAATACCTTTTTTTGTAGGTTATCGTTGCATACATACATATAAGTAATTGGCACGTGTCAGAATAAAAACGATGGTTATGAGTTCAAATCACTTTGGGGAACTTATGTTGAGGTATAAAGGTATATTTTTATTTTTTACTTATTTTAAGTGTTATTACACACTTCGGAAAGAAAATACTTTTTAGAAAACTTTTTAAAAAAATATATCCTGCTACATTCAAATTTTTATATGTTATGTAAAAAGATATATTTTTGCTCTCGGTTTGTATATTACGACGTTGAGTTCCTCATACAAAACAATTTTGTTTTCCGCTTCCGCTGTAAACCGCTTCTTTTCTTTTGTATATTTATATAAAAGAAAAAAAGCGAAAAACATAGTAACGTGGCATATTTTATTGCTATATAAGTAGTAGGTATGTATCGGAAATGCCTGACTAAAAAAACTGATTTGAAGGTTTTTACACTTAAATCTTAAATTTAAAAATATAAACTAGCTAGTTAAGTGAGCTAGATTGTGAATTACAAATCTTATATAATTACACATCAAACTTTGATGTACACAAATTTACCGTTATCATAACAATATAAATAAATAAATCAGCTTCACGCTGTATCCCGCACACAGCAGGGTAGGCAGAGGGAACCTAGTGTTAAGACGCTCCGTATATTTTACATTTATGATATTAATTTACAACTTTATATATACATTAAGAAACTAAACCGGTTGCGATATGTATAATTAATAATATAATTTTTAACAATTTTATAAAAACAATTTTTATCTCCATCCATCTCCCGCTTGACGGTTACCCAGAAAGAATGAAGTGATGAATCAAAAAAAATACGTTGCAATGAAAAAACACGATAAATTTTATCGATCGGTGTTTCCAATACGCTGCGTAGTCGACATCGATCTTCTCCTTCAGTGATCAATCACTACGGTCAATACAACCAGAACTAGAACTGCTACCTGTCACGCAACTCCTGTCACGCTAGTAGTCAAGAAATTTTAAAACATTGTGTTTAAATCATAATAAATTTTCCTATAAATATATTTTGAGGCCAGTCGTGGCGCAGTTGCACGAAATGTGACTTGAAAACCTACAGGTTGTGGGTTCGATCCCCACTCGAGGATATATGTATATTTATTTAAATTTATATTTCCATTTTTTCGCTCTGGTGTCGAGGTTAAGCGCGGCTTTGAGTCTTAAGACTAGGTTTCCTCCTACCCTGCTGTGTGCGGGATACAGCGTGAAGCTGATAAAAAAATAGTAAAGTCTTTTAAAATAACCTTGAATTTTGCATATTTTACAAGATAGTAATTTTCACGGTTCACTGCATAATGTCTTATGCAGCTGAATGCCTTACTAGTTTAGTAGCTGCTGTAACCCGCTCCACTTACCCCGATCATGCTAGCAGCGTTTCTTGTTAACTTAATTATACAATGTAACATTTTTCTTGTAATTTTCTTACTAAGGTTTGTGGTTCGTGGCAACAATAACTAAAAGCTAATACTTTAAAAATATATATTTTCTAATTCAATTCAAAGTTTCGTCTAAGCTTCATGCTAAAACATCATTATATATTTTTCCCGTGTTCTAAACACATGTATTGAGGCCAGTCGTGGCGCAGCGGCACAAAGTGGGACTGTAAAACCGACTGCTTGTGGGTTCGATCCCCGACTCGAGGAGATGAAATATTTAAATTTCCATAAATTTATATTTCCATTTCTTCGCTCTGGTGTCAACACGCAATGCCTCCAGAATTCGGCAGAAAGTGGGGAACGAAGTGTCTTAACACTAGGTTCCCTCTTCCCACCCTGCTGTGTGCGGGATACAGCGTGAAGCTGATTTTAAAACACATGTATTCTATTAAACGATATCCTAATAAAATGATTGTTATAAATCGTCCATAGAAGCCACAAAGGCGGGATCCAAAGCTGTACCTGACATGACAGCCTCTTTTATGCTACAGCGAACAAGGCCTTGTGTGGTTGAAATATTGCATGCTAACTACTTGAACACTGTACAAGTCACTAGTCGCTATATACGCTATAAATATATTACACGACGTAATTTTACCTTAGATTAAGATTACAAAAATATATAATAATCTTGAAGTAAAGATTTAACATGAGATAAAAACGTTACCATGACTAGAAACTGCATGTTATTTATATATTTTTTAATTCAATCTGGACAAAGAGGCGGTTTGAAAGAAAAAACAACACAAAAAACAGTTTCAAACTGTATTAAGCATTTAGCAACGTAGGCTAGTGTAAAGACACTCCGCTTCCAACCTTCCGCCTAATTCTGAAGGCATTGCTTGTTGAATGGCGCAACTAAACGCTGCTTTGCACTTTAAAATTACAATATTAAATATTTTGTTTCCTCGAGTTGGAATTTAATCCACAACCTGTCGCGTTTACAGGCATACGCTTGTGCCCTTGCGCCAAGACTGGCCTCACTTTCCAATTTTATGGTGTAGAAATTATCAATTTTAACTCTATAGCACACAGTGATCGATATAATATAGTAGGTATATACCACAGAAAACATCAAATATTAAGTAGCGGTGCAATAAATATTGAAGATAATTGATAAATTGACTGACAAGACAGATTTAATCAAGTAAATATATATTTTTTTTATTTTGAATGGCTTTGGAAAAAGCACAAAAATGGATGACAGTTGGGAAGTAAATAATTTTAAAAATGTTTTATATTTTTTTTCAAGGAATTATTTGTGATAATAAGTTACAGTTTCTGTTTGTCCTTTTGGAGTTTTTTTAAGATTTAACTTTAAAATATTATATTTTTATATATTTCTGTATGTGCCATATGTGGCACATCTAACTGTATGGATGCATGTATTTATATGGATGTATTTGATTTTGAAGAAAAGATGCTATATTATCCATCTATATTAATTCGGTTTGGATTCGATTTTTTATTTTATTTTTTTCTAGAGATAGGATCACATATTCTACCATATATATTATTTTGAGCTTGCAAAAGTATATACTGACGCGGTATATTATATATGTGGCAGGAAACTGTGACTGAAGGTATGACTAAGTATATATTTTTTATTGTACTAATGGTAAAAATATCAACATCAACATAAGGGGATATCATTTCTATGTGTAGTTTCTTGCTCTGTGAAATCTGTGCTACAATATTACTTAATTAAATTATCGTTATCATGTAGAATCGCTTTTATTATTTATTAATTATTAATAATATAAATTTAATATAATTATTTCTTCCAAACTTCTATAGTTAAATTTGATTTAATTTTCAATATTTTTTAAATTAGTTAAATATTTTAATTATTATTGTATATAACAAAAGTCTACTATACACATACCTATGATATTTATATAAAATAATAAACAATTAAATGCAGCAAAGCGCTAAAATATGACTATATAATATAAAATATAAAAAATCTATTTAAGTTAAATGAACATGGACGTACGTCAGTTTTAGTGGAAAGCGCCTCTCGATTACCACACGAGCCTTCCTTTCGCCTCGCCGCCTCGCCGCCTCGCCGCCGCCGATAGAGTCATTATCTTCCATTATTAACACATCATCTCAAACTTTACAACCCTAACGAAACAGTAATGAAGCGTGAGCGTTGGATTTAATAAAATACTGGATAAATGTTTAATAAACAATTTCAAGAATTAATGAGCGTTTTGAGATGTAAAATTTTTGATTTTTATATTATGATTTGTTTTAGTTACTTTTTTAAATTAATATACAGGAAATATATATATATTATATTTTTCGATATGGATAGTGGTTTCGGTTTGGATTTCTAAGGATCTTTAGCTTTGTTTGTTTTTTTAGATTCACACTGTAGCCCACATACAGCTGGGTCACAGGGAACTTAGTGTTAAGAAACTCTGTTCCTTATTTTTCCCCGAAATCTCGAAGCATTGCGTGTTGAATAGCGAAACTCAACGCGGCGCTCTATCTCAACACCAGACCGATGAAATGAAAACATTTTACAACCTGTCATGTTTACAGTCACACGCTTGTGCCCCTGCGCCACGACTGGCCTCAATAAACTTTCTTTCCAGGATCTTTAACTGTTAGTTAGTAACTCAATGTGCAGTAATAGATATTTATTTAGTTTTGGAACAATAAGTTTGACAAGCTTTGGCCGGTTGTCTGATTAAAGCACCGGGCAGCTGCAGCTCGGCGCGGCCGGAACGAGCACCGAGCGTTGGACTACGACTTAATGTATATGATTTTCTTTTCACTTTTTCTAACTTTTTTTATAGTTTCCAATCTTTAGCTTTTGTAAAGAAACAACTTACAATAATAACATTTGATCCAATTTTTTTTAGTTAAACTTTTATTTTAATATTTAATTTACTGATTGTACTTTTAAGGAAAACTTTGATATAAATAATATTGTGAGTAACGAACGCATTTATGTTTCTTCTTTCTTTTTTATACAAATGTGTGTGTGTACAATTAAAATACAATAGGTTTTGATTAATATTATAATAGCACAGGATCACATCTTTGGATATATTGAGGTAATTTGTAAGTACTTATTAAATTTTAAATAACAGAGAATAATATTCTTTAGTCTCCTTAAAATAAAGACTTGTCTCCTTTGGTGTATCGTGGGAGAAAGATTGCGTGGGCCGCAGTAACGCCCACTGCGACACACGTGTCCCGGATGTGGATGAAAGAATTGTACCTTTTGGGATGAACATAAGTAATTAAACTAATTTTGTATATTTGATGACTTAGAAAATAATGTTTTTATATTATTTTTCTTAATATTTATTAAAGAAATTTTATTATTTTTATTGTTGATTTCAAATCCATCAAGGTTAGAAATAATAAAAACTTAGTAGTTTTTATATATTGTACGATAGTTCGTTATCTATTACTATTTATTATCTTTTGTTATATTAATATTTAAAACTTCTTATTGCTCTATCGTAGAAAAACAACTACAGGCTTTGTCCTTCCCAAAGAGTGCTGACCTCCAGGCCACAACTTGCACCCAACTTGGAAGTCGTGAAATCGATTATGTAGCCAAGTTGGCTGATGCAAAAAAAACCTTGTAAAAAGGGTACAAAAAAAGGAGAAAGAGTAGAAACAATGGTATACTTGCCCTTCTGTTGGAACTGTCCGTCGGCTTTCTCTTTTGGCGATCTGTCTAAGACAGCCGATATTGCATTCAGCGTAGCTTAACACTGGCAAATTTCATTTTTGAACAATCCAATCATTTGATACGGAGAAGAATAACTGTTGTACCAATTTTTCCTCATATTATTTCTATTTCAATTTCATGCACATCAATTTTGATTCATATTAATTAAATAGTAACTTTCATAAATCTATTGCAATTTTTAAAAAAATAAAAAAAAATCAGCGCACTTTGCCTCGACACCAGAGCGAAGAAATGAAAATATAAATTTAAATAAATATTTCATTTCCTCGAGTTGGGATCGAACTCACAATCAGTCGATTTTACAATCACACCTTGTGCCCCTGCGCCACGACAGGCCACAATTGCACAAATTGCAATTTATCTATACATACATCATTTTCTTCGAAACACTTCCAAAACATGTAAAAACCAAACAGGAAGCATTCAATTTTCCGATTCAACATTTATTAGGTGCACCATCGTCGTTCGCCTCTCAAACTCTTATTTTACGAGAACGGACAAAGCAATAACCCTTTTTTACCCGATGGGCACCGATAAACTTGTAGCGTGTCCCCAGAACAGGTTCTCGTTAGTGCGAATGAAGTTGTTATACGTGACGGCGCTCACCAGTTTTTGTTATTACACTCCCTTTATCCGACGCCACTCGCCGACGCCTCCAGATCCCTGATAAGACTGAGTCATGAGTGCAAACGATTTTTAATTAGCAATATATGTATATGGCAATGGTTTTACTTTTTTTTTTACACTAAAAAACATGTCATGGACGTAGCTTCGCACAGCTAAATGTCAAATCGTTTATAATTATATGCTGAGTACTGAAATTTGAGTAAATAAATTTATTTTATTAAAAAAATTAAAAAATATATAAATCTGTATTAAAGGGTAATAGAACACAGTAGGTATAAGAATGCAGATTAGTATTTTTCCATAATTTTATAATTACGATATAATTTAAATTCAGAACTAAAGGTTGTTTGTTCGAACCCCACTCGAGGAAATTAAATATTTAATATTTGCATTTTCTTCGTTCTGGTCGAAGGTCGAAGCAAAGTTCGTCTGAGAGTTTCACTCACCACACAATGCCACCTCAATTCAACGAAAAAGGGAAAACGCAGGTTCTTAACACTAGATTCCCTCTCCTCTGTATCTCGCAGGGTAGGCCCCTTCTGCGAGATACAGCGTGACGCTACTAAAAATATAATTCCAATGTAATGTACGACGTAAAGACAGTGTGTTATCCTACGCACAGTAACTTATACAATATAGTCTATATAAATAAGATCTGGATTACCTCAACTATACATACTTTAGAGACATATAGGATTTCTTGGTCGTGCTACTTCTATTCAGGCAGGCAGGGTTCAACGCTCTTTCGCAGTACGGTACAATTAAGCGGAGTTAAGCTATTTAATTAACAGCCGAGGGTATCTAATGAATATTATCTACAAGGTAAATCTGTTTATTCAAATTCAATTTTTATGTGTGCTTCTTAATGTAAACGCGATAGGTTGTGGGTTCGATTGGCTCTTGAAAAAATTAAAAGTTTCATATTTTTATTTCCTCGCTCTGGTAACGAGGAACAGCGGGGCGTTAACTTCCGCTATAAAAATTCAATATAAAAAGCCTTCGGTGGAAAATCTGAAACGGAATGCCGCAACATTAGGTTCCCAGGTTCCCTCTTATTACTGTGCTATGAGTAGGAGACAGTGTAAAGCTAAAAAAAAACTTTTATGTAATTGTATTTAAATTAATGTATATGTAAGCAAAAGTTTGAGATTCAAGCTTAGAGCTTTATAAGTCAAGCCGTTATGGCTTCAGATTTCACTGAAATAAATATAATTGTTAAAATATATTTTAGTTAATTTTGGTAGATCAAAATTATATTACATTCCAGCATCTTTAGTTTATGTTTGTGTAGAAACTGAAATAAGGCTCCTTTCTTCAGTAAATAAAAGTTGTGAATGAATGTACGTGAATATATGAAGCCGTCGTAGCGCAATAGCACAAGCGTGTAACTGTGAACCCGACGGCTGTGTAATATTCTCATGTAATCCATTTCCTCTAGTAACAAGGCAATGCACAGCGTTGAGTTTCGCCACTTAAAAATTCGGCGGTAAGTTAGAAACGAACAGTCTTAATCCTATTTTCCCTCTACCTACCCTGCTATATGCGGGATACAGCGTGAAGCTGTATGTGAATAGATGGATTTTTTATATAATCCCTTCTGATCATCTTTTTGATCTTTAAATTTGTTGGCAATCATAACTAATAGCGTGTTAAAGTAAGCTTCCTAAATTTATTAAATCACGGTATGGACTAAGATTAACAAATCAAATAATATTTAAAATATTAATGAAGCCTTCACGGCTTTCGGCACCATAAAAGCGGCTCTATCTTTGAGGTCACCGCCTTCACTGCCAAAGATCTTTTTTATTTAATAATTTATTCTCTTCATCTGACAGGCAATGACTAATTTCTTGTTATTATGATTGATCTAACTAATAGTAAAAATATGATTTACTATTAAATAATAAAATGGAGACTATTAAATTAAAATATATATTCAATATTTAGTTTTTAATTAACTTTATGTTAATTTAAAAATAAATGTTTCCATCATTAAACAGCAAAAAATTAAAAATATTTTACAATTACAATACAATTTCGGTTATGGCAACCCAAAAAAATATTTTGTATATAATTTTACTGATTATTGATTGTATCAAATTAAAATTTTACAATAATAAAACATATTTCATTTAATACTAAAAAAAATTACGCTCTTCTATCTGTCTGTACTAGCTCGAAGTCGGCAGCTTTGAAGTGGCGATGACGCTCATATAAAAACCTAGTGATTTATACCACGTCTATTCGGCTCGAGCCGGTAACGACTTTATCGAAGTCTTACTTAAATAATATAACATAACTTGGAACAAAGCTTGTCCAATAAATATTTTAGAATCACATTCAATATCTTTTTTATAACATTTTATTATTATTTTTCTTGTATCTTTCATAAAATCTTTAGCTTTTAACTCTATGTATATAAATATTTTGAATTGCCATTAAAAGTTATGGTTTTGTAAATTATTAATATTGTAGGTATCTAAATCTTAAGAAATAAAATAAGAAAATTAAGAAATTTAATAATAATTCAAAAGTTTTTGGGTATTATTACACTTTGCGCACGCCACATTTAACTATTTTACATACAAACACATCCAAAATGCGGCTCGACTGCCTCTACCACAGAATATATCTAATAATTTATAGACGTATGCTGCTGTGGCCTATTCTTCTCGTAAGCTAGACCTCTATTGTTATCTTGAGACAGTTTCTTAGAAGAGCTAGCTTAGTTTGACAACAAACCACTACAAATACTAAAGCAGCATAAGTAATAACCACTTGTTTGAGGATTACCAAAACTGACTAATCTCAACTTAAAAAGGAAACAACACAATAACTATAACTATTTAGCGACAGTATAAGGCTTCCAGTAGCTTAAGCTTCGAGAGGTCATTAAACCAGGCTTAAAAGAACCAAAAAATGTTTTAAAGAAAAGCACAAAGAAACCGCCAACAAATTGTGTAAGATAAGTTCAGTATTTAGTAAAATAAAGTAACATTAAGGCCTGAGGCCAGTTGTGGCGCAACGGCACGAGGTGTGTCTGTAAAACCGACTGGTTGTGAGTTCGATCCCCACTCGACGAGATGAAATATTTACTTAAATTTATATTTCCATTTCTTCGCTCTGGTGTCGAGGTTACGCGCGGCGCTGAGTTCTGCCACTCAACACGCAATACCTCCAGAATTCGGTAGAAAGTGGGGAACGGAGTGTCTTAACACTGGGTTCCCTCTGCCTACCCTACTGTGTGCGGGATACAGCGTGAAACTGATTTATTTTTTAAGTAACATTAAGAGGTCGTAAAAATATCGTATGAAAAATTTACAATTATCTCTTTTCATAAAAATAAAATTAAATTGAATGTCAGGGTAGTGGCTTTGTCACCAAAGCTAGTTAGTAGCTACTAATTAGTTTCAGTTATTTCTATAAAACAGCCATTTATAGCAATTTGTCGAACAATATTTTTTAAAATGAAGAACTACGTAATAGTAGTACCTATGAACTTTTTATTTATTAAACAAAATGAAAGAAACATTAAAAGTTGAGGGGATTTTGACAGAATACAAAATACTTTCATTCTTTGCACAATTGTAAAAAATGCTATAATATTTAATCGGTTATGCCGTTTTTGAGATTAACTTGAAATAACTCACAAATAGATATTTTTATAAAATAATTATTTTAGATTTACGTTATTAAATGCCACTAATAATATTTTTTTTATATAATACGAGTACATCTTCCACATAAAGATTCTCATCCGCTATGACCGTATTATCTATATAAGTATAGATCTAGCAGAAACATAGATATTCATAATTTTTTTCAGTTTTACTCTTAATATAGCATAGAAAATCTAAAGTCAAGATTCTCTGTTCTCCATTATCCGTCCGAAATCGAGACATTGCATATTAAGATGGAACTATAAACAGCACTATACCTTACAAGCAGAAAATTGAAAACTAATAATTTCCCCGTGTTGAAGTCAAACCTGCATGCTGCACCTGCATATAGAAAAAAGATAATATATCACCTAAAACTAATATTTGAAATACACAATAAAATATAAGAAACACAAACATATCTAAAAGAAACAAAAAAATCTCTAACACGCAATTTCATGCTTAACTTACAAAGTGATTTAGCCACAACCACAACTAACAACAAAGTAAGTTAAAACGAGTACCCAAATGGTTCTTCCAGAGAGAGATTTGAAAATTGATGTCAGCATGATTTCGGTTTAGGTTCCCGCATGTGCCACACACGGTGTACCAAATGACGTAACAATGAGGAACTAGTCGGTTTGGAGGTGTAATTACGATCACCAGCCATCATTACCAGCGAACGTGACCACCCACCAGCAAGCCAGCAACGAAATCGCTAGCCTCACTCCGTAGATATCTCTATATTGTTCAAATTATAGGCTGCTCTAGATTTATGTCAATGTATCTTCGTGTTTTGTTAGTACTGTACTAAATAGAATGCTTTCAGTAAATTTAAATGTAATTGCAAGTTTATATATAATATAATATTCGACGGCTATCCCCGTGGCGCAGTGACACAAGCGTGTAACTGTTAACGCGACTGGACGTGAATTCGATTCTCACTAGAGGACATTAAATATTTCATATTTTCATTTCTTGGGTCTGGCTGGTGTCGAGGTAAAAACAAGGCGTTGAGTTCCGCCAATCAATACGCAATGCCTCTATAATTCAGCGGAAAGCGGAAAAGATTTTTTTTATATATTCTTATCGTCTTGTGGTAGATTTATTAGTATAATATGAACATATTGGTCAGTTTGTAAAGTTTAATATTGCAATTAACGTTTTTAATTGACAAATAGATATTTTCTGAGCAATGACAAGTCAATTTAATCTTTTCTTTACGACTACCACTACTCAACATGTAATATCCAAATTAAAACAGTACATGAAACGTGAATGAAGTTTGGCCATGTATGGAATGAAGAGTACCCATCCCAAAATAGTCTGGACCCACCCTTGAATTATTACCAACAAAAAATGAACCCTATCAAATAAAAAAAAACTTTACACAAAAATTTGTTCATAACTAAAGTCAAGGCCTCTCCTGAAATATATCTCTAGATACGCTCATGGTTAGGCCACAACACCGTGCTTTTCTTAGTACAGTGCGGAGATTAAATAAAATCAGCTTCACGCTGTTTCCCACACACAGCAGGGTAGGCAGAGGAAACCTAGTTTTAGGACACTCCGTCCTAAATAATAATTTAAATAAAATCATTTCCTCCATTGAGACCCACGATTCATGATAATAGATTAGATCCCAGAGCCCCTAGACCTACGTAATTTTAGCAAAGCTGAAATACTGTCTTAACAACATATTAGACTAATAATTCAAAATCAAAAATCAGCTTCACGCTGTATCCCGCACACAGCAGGGTAGGCAGAGGGAACCTAGTGTTAAGACACTCCGTTCCCCACTTTCTGCCGTATTCTGGAGGCATTGCGTGTTGAGTGGCAGAACTTAGCGCCGCGTTTAACCTCGACACCAGGGCGAAAAAATGGAACTACAAATTTAAGTAAATATTTAATCTCCTCGAGTGGGGATCGAACCCTCAACCAGTCGATTTTACAGTCACACTTCGTGCCGCGGCGCCACGACTTGCCTCATATTAAACAAATAGTTCTCAAAATTTCAGCTTTGCTACAATGACGTAGGTCTGACGGCCCTGGGATCTCGGGCTTAACCACAACATAAAAATACCCATTTTTAATGCATACATTATAATGTAAGGACATGTGTTTACACCAACATTTCCATATCTTAACGGAGGAGTAAATTGGCGTCTATGTAGCATAGTAAATCTTGTAACATCATGCTAATGGCCAATCAAATGAGCATAGTAATAAAGCGATCATACAAGAGGTTTACGAGATGTCGACGGACGTACGGACGGACGTACGGACGGACGGACTGTTGGATATTACATCTTAATTACGACGCCACTAAATGAACTATAAACGCTACTTCTAGTGGTTATAGGCTGTATACAGGTTATAAAATGTATAACATTATTGATTATTATGAGAGGTAAGTCGTGGCGCAGGGGCACAAGCGTGTGACTATAATTGTGACAGGTTGTGAGTTCGTTTCCCACTCGAAGAAATTAAATATTTAATATTTTCGCTTCGCCTTGAGTTATACAACTCAACACTCTCTCTCCAGAATCCGACGGAGAGCGGGGAGACGAGTGTCTTAACACTAGGCTCCTTCTGTCTAGCCTGCTAATGGCGGAATACAACGTGAAGCTGTTTTTCTTTAAACTATATACAGAATCTACCTATATAAAGTATCTCAACTCTCAAATGTAATAATGTTTTAGCTGATTGTTAAAAAATAATTAAAAATAAAATAAAAAATCAGCTTCACGCTGTATCCTGCACAGAACAGGGTAGGCAGAAGGAACCTAGTGTTAAGACACTCCGTTACCCACTTTCCGCCAAGTTCTGAAGACCAACGCCACACTTTGCCTCGACACCACAGTGAAGAACTGAAAATATAAATGTAAATAAATATTTCACCTCGTCGAGTGGGGATCGAACCCCCAATCAGTCGATGTTACAGTCACACTTTAGACTGGCCTCATAAAATAACTAACTTAAACCAATTTTTGTTACTTAACAAATATGTATGAATGTATATTTAAATTTAGTATATTTAATGTAAGGACAACGTGTGTGTTCGTCCTAATGCCCATGCATTTTACAATATGATGCATATGAGGTTTTGATGTTTAGATGCAATTTATATATGCAGACGGGAAGCTGTAAAAAGCTGTATTGTAGTAATCTTTGATACACCGCGTCCGCGGAAATGGTAAAATAATTGTGATTGCTTTATATTGCGTGTGAGTTGAATATGCTTGTCTTGTGGATATTAAAAATTGTTTTAAATATATATATTTTTTTTGATATTCTACATAATATAATAATATTATAAATGTAAAAGTTTGTGAGGATAAATGTTTTTTTTTAATTCAAGTAAAAACTACTTAGTGGATTTAAATCACTGGTTCCCAACCAGTGGTCCGCAGAAAAATGGTTCGCGAACGATTTTAATTTTATGACTGGGAATGGTCAGGCAAAGTTTCTGTATGATTATCACAGTTAATTTTTATTATACCTACATGCATAGTGGTCTCTGCTAGCAAGAGTGCTAAAAGTGGTTCTTGATCAAGAAAAAGTTGGAAGCCCCTGATTTAAATGAAAGTTTACAGTAATATAGTATATATCAGAATAACATATAGCATAAGTGTATAATTTATGTAAATATTTTGTATAATTTATCTATACTAAAACAATATGGTTAAACGGCTCAAGCCGCGTTTAAGCCGCATCTTGATTTTCTTTTTGTCATATTTTATACTACTCAACTACTCTTCTATCTCTATCTCTATTAAGGAGTGTGGCAAATATAAATTACTTATATTTTTAGGGTTCCGTCTCTTTTAAGGAAAAAAGGAACCTTAATTATCCTTCCATGTGTCTGTTAAGAGCCTCAGGAACGCTTGGAGATATCGAGTGGAAATTCAAAGCATATACTTATATCTAGGGTCCCACGATTTCCTGAAAAAATCGTATTTCTACATTTACTTAAAAAAAGGTGTTGCCGTTTATATCGCAAAAAACCCGTATTTCGACACTACATAAGGAATTAAAATTTAATAAGATATTTGCGGATAACTAAAAATTATGAAGCTTGGCAGCCAGCAGTTATAGGTAGTAGTTCAGGAAAACTACATTTGTAATTGTAATTTGTAAAAAGGGGACAAAATTTGATATTAAAGCCGCTAGTGACATGAAATAAAAGCTCGCGACCTCCAATTTATATAAGGAAACTCCAGTGAGCGAGCGTGACTCGCGTTTGGCCTATTTTTTTAATTAGAAATACACAATTTGAAATATAATTAAAAAATATTCAAAATCTCAAATTCGTATATCTGAATTAGGTTCATGGTGCTTTTGCATGGTGCTTTTGCAGTTTAGCTTAAGAAACTTTTTAAAAATACAACATAGCGAGAATCGAACTCGCTTCTTTAGGATACCATCAAGGAACTTAACATTTTTTTTGTTTTATTTTTTACAAATTATTAAATAATAGATATCATTAGATATCTATTATACGGTTTAAAACGTAATCTCACATACTGCTAGTGAGTTATCATTTGACGTGCCTGTCTCCATTACAGCAATATTCATGAAGACATTGTTGCGCTTGGAGGCGTGGACATCGTGCTCAGCACTCACGAAAGCCGTGCCACATAAATGAGTTTAGAGTCAAGTACGTTATGCTTCAGAGGTACCTTCAATTTATTCTCCGACTAGCGACCCGCTCGCGGCTTCGCCCGCTTGAACTGCGTAATTATTAATTTACTAATATGCGTTTCTTTCGCTTTCTAGTAATATCATTTTAAAAACAATATCAATATTTAAAAAGAAAACCAATTCAATTAAGCAGTGATTTGTAGTTTTGTCGCAGGAACAAAAAAATACGACTGGCTGTAAATGCGATCCCCACTCGAAGAGATTAAATATATATTTTCATTTCTTCACTCTGGTTTCAAGGCAAAGCGCGGCATTGAGTTCCGCCACTCAACACGCAATGCCTTCAGAATTCGGCGGAAAGTGGGGTCTTAACACTAGGGTCCCTCTGCCTACCCTGCTGCGTGATATAGCGTGAATCGTATAAAAAAAAAACCAAAAATAAATAAATTTTCAATCAATAAAATAAAATCAATAAATTGCTTATTTTAAACATAGCGAACGATTCAATTTATTATGCAAGAAAAGTTTCCCTTTTTATATTCAATGTAGTTATATATTATCCCTTTAACTGTAATTAATAATTATTACTTAACTTGTATACTACAAGTGACTAACAAATACTTATGTCTTCCGCTGATTTAAAAGAAAGTTATCATCTTGCGTGTAATTTTAATTTTTTTTAGCTTCTCGCTGTATCCCACATATAGCACTGAAGACAGAGGGAACCTAGGAACCTTGTATTACGACACTCCGTTCCCATTAAACTTCCATTCCCCACTTTTAAATCATTTATATATTAACCTACAACCAAATCTGAAAACCATAATATAACCGCAACCATCACGACCATTACCAATTAGGTTACCACGGAACGCATGACCAGTTTCGGAGACTAAAATCGTCCTCTTTTTCTTTTTTTTTATATTATTTTTTTATTTCTTATTAGTATTCTCGTGTAATAATTTTATAGGCCATGTGGACAGGACCACCCACAGTGCCGCCGGTAATCCCCGCGGGCCTAACAGAAAACAATACGCGAATTTCGGACGGACCAGTTAGCGTCATACTATATTATGAATTTGAAACTTTAGAATAAGCCTATACTTTTAGACTTTTTAGATTGATTTATTTTAAGACTTTAGTATGTCTAAGAGAAGGATTAATTTTGGTAATTTTAATTTATAATACCTATAACCTACAACCTATATGGTCTTTTATGGTATGGATTTGAACAATTTAGACTAATACAAAAATGATTGAACATGCTTTGTAAAATAAAAAAATGAATTGTGTACGTAATACAGATGTATGACAACTCAAGAAAAGATCATCAGCTATAAGATTTTCAATGTAATTATTCTTTTCTTATCAAAATAATTTTATTTTATATCTACAAAAGAAAAAAAATAAAATAAAAAAATATACAACGAATATATAAAATAGCAAATAATTTAGCAACATTTTCACACGCCCATCTCCAAGCGGATGCCGCCCCTCAGGATACTCCCTATCGGCATCCTCGTTGAGATACAAGTGGTTGCGAGACAAGTACCTCTTTTATTTGGATATGATGACCCTAGAAAATTGCTGACCTGAGTTAAGTGTTGCCAGATACGTGATTATTTTGGCAAACTAGTTCCAATCCCTGTGGGAACGGAAGCACTTCACATACGCAATTGAGGTCGCAAAAAATCCTTTTAAATGTAAACAACGTGGATAAGAAATATACGTGGAATATTCAAAAGGCAAAAACTCGTACGTTTTTTGTACCTTCACATCATGTATTTGGACCTCACGTGAAAAACACGTGGTTTAATAAAATAAAGGATTATATAAAGTAGTATATTAAAGATTTAAGTGTCGATGCACCTATTGTTAAAATGCCCACCTAGGTAGCATATACTAAACTAATAATAAAAAAAATGTTATATAAGTACCTACTAAATAATTCTTTGTATAATTTAAATATCACCTTCCGGTACTCTACTTGAATAATATGGAAACTATTTTTTGTTAAATATATAAAAAATATATAAAAAAATCACTTTGTCTTTTGTTAAGATATAATCATATTTTTTTATTGACAGCTATTAAGTGTAACACATTGCTTGATAAGCTTGTGAGGTCTACTAGTTTACGCAAAAAAAATATGCATATTTAGTATAAAATTTATTATATATTTATTACTTAGGATATTTTTTTTCAGCTACACGCTGTTTTCCACATATATGTAGCAGTTCCCTACTTTCCTCTATATTTTCAGGGCATTGCATATTGATTGGCGGAACTAAACGCCGCCCTTTGCTTTGCTTCCGCTTTGTTACCAGAGCGAAGAAATGAAAATATTATTAAATAATAACTCATTTCTCTGAGTGAGAATCGAACTCACAATCGTCGCCTTTACAGTAACACGCTTCAGCCACTGCGTCACGACGGCCTTTCTATTCATATAACCTATATACATATAAATATTAACTAAAATGTTTGTATGAAAAGCACGAACAGATAAGGCAGCAGCAGATTGTAAAAAGGTTCTCTTCTTATAGAATACTAATTGACACTATTAGATATTTAACGTTGCATTTCTAGTAATTGAGTCATTCTGTTTTAATAAAGTTCTGACTTCTCACTCACACATACCTACAGCTATACTAACTTATTTAAATATTTTTGCTATTAATAATAATAATAATAGTATCAGCTTTTCGCCTTATTTCTCATATAAGAAGGGAGGAGGGGGAGTGGAAATTTAGTGTTAACTTGATACTGTCAAGACGCTGCGTACTCTATAATTTTCGCCCGAATTAGAGACAATTGCGTGTGAAATAACTTATGAAATATTTCATTGATATTTACATTAAATATATATTTTCATCTCACTCTCTCTCTTTCATTCAGAATTCGGCGGAAAGTGGGGAACGTAGTGTCTTAACGCTAGGTTCCCCATGCCTACAATGCTGTGTGCGGGATACAGCGTGAAGCAGATTTGATTTTTAAATATTTAATTCCCTCGAGTGGGAATCGAACCCACAACTGTCGCGTCTACAGCCGCACGCTAGTGGTCTTCACGGCCTCAAATATTAGCTTCATTTAAAATCTAATTATTATGAAAAATAAGAGAAAATAAGAATAAAACAAATGAAATAGAAAACAGAAAACTTTTATTTATCTTGCAAAATAAATACAACTAAAATCCTTAAACGACATCTACGAAAACGGAACAAATGCAACAATTGTTACAACTAGACTTAGACCTTTATTAAATAAATAATTTAAACTATATACAATACTTTGTACGATTACCATATACGATGCTAGTTTATATACAGTTTCTGAATAACCCTAATAATCTCACTTTGGTAAACTGTGGTTTATAAGTTTTCGTCTCTTACAATACATACATACATAAATTAAAAAGAAATCTGGTTAATTTATGAACTGAAAAAATTATATATTTTATACATTTTATGGTATATGTATGAATATGAATACAGTTTCTTTGAAATAGACTTTAGAAATTATTTCTAGCTATAATCGTGTAAATATAACGTTTTAAGTAAATTTAGACATTTCTGGTTTTTGCATTACTATTACTCTTTACAAGACATCTAACTAAATTGTTTTTCTTCTATAATGCTTATTTTAAATAAATGATTTAATTTAAATTTCGCCCTAATCTAAAAATTAACTAGCTAAGCCTAATTTACACTTAAAACACACAAACATATAACACACATCCAAATATATTTACAATAAATTATTAATTACAATTTTAATAGATATATAAATGAAAACATGTCTCCAGAGTTCAGTAGAATGTGAGAAACGAAGGTGTCTTAATGGGAACGAAGGGTCTTAACACTACGTTCAGAAGTTCCAGAAACAGCGTGAAGCTAAGGAAAATAAAATATATCAAGTAGAAAGTAGATACAAACAATTCAAGCTTTTTATACAAATATTATATTCTTAATGTAGTTTTATTTAATTTATTAATAACTCCATTAAGACAGAAAAAATATCGATATATGTGACTGACAACGATAAGTTTTCTTTAGATCAACTTATGCAATTTCATAACTTATTTCCAATATCTCTATATAGTAAGAAGTCACAAAGTTATATATTTTTACCAACCCTATTTTTACCTAGTAAAGTACGGTAAATGCGCAGAGCTAAAATTTCATGATCTTTTATTATATATACATACACTCATATTATAAAGTCAGTCGTCGCGCAGAGGCACAAAGGGTGACTGTAAAATCGACTGGATGTGGGTTCGGTCCCCACTCGAGGAAATGAAATATTTGTTGACATTTATATTTTCATTTCTTCGCTCTGTTGTCGAGGCAAAGCGCGGCGTTGAGTTCCGCCACTCAACACGCAATGCCTCCAGAACTCGGCGGAAATGGGGAACGAAATGTCTTAACAATAGGTTCCCTCTGTCTACCCTGCTGTGTGCGGGATACAGCGTGAAGCTGATTTTGGTTCATATGTATATATATATGGTTCATTGATATTCCTCGTAATATCGTGAGTTGCATTATGCATAAATGCAAGATATGTACGTTGTGGCGACGAAACATTAGTAAGCAATCGTTTATGACCTGCATACGAATCGCGAAAAGGGATCGTAGGATGATTTATTGTTTTATTTAAAAAAAATCTTTCAAAATTCACCATTAAATTCTCAACAATTGATCAAATCAATTTAATTTGTATATTTCTTTTAATTAACAAAATAATAATCTCTTCCCTATTGTTGAGAAACATATTTTTAATTATTGAGACAGACTAGCAATCAAAATTGTTTAAATATGTTAAGTCAATTTAACCAGAAACATTTTCAGAAAAAAAAACGACGTAAATTGAGGTAGCAATAAGTGTTTCAACTTCATTACATCTTGTCCACTTAACCGGAAATGAATTTAAACGTTGATTTTACATGAAAAAACATCAAAATAAATAAAAAAAAATATTACAAGAAATTATAATTACATTTTAGAAGTAATAAGTAAGAAAAATATAAAGAAAACTTATTGGCGGGTCCGCTTTGTGTACGACTGTGAAGACCTTGCTCCGTAAACCGGTTCCGGACTTCTTCATTACGACCGATCGAACCCAGCGTAAGATACGACGACTCTACTCCATTGACTCGTTCGTGGAAATATCACGACTTGTATATTTCACGGTGAATTCTCAATTAAGACTACCATTTATGTCAATTAAAAATAAACATGGAGATATTAAAAGGTTAAACGCTTGTGGCAAAAAAATATCTAATAATCTATTTTAAATGTCAAGTGTCAGTCTTTTCTGTCAAGCGACGTTCTAAGAAGTGCCAGTCTAAATCATATTTTAACACTCATTAAGTATCAAATAGGCAAAAAATAATAAGATAAGATTGTCTTGGGCAGATTATTTAGAAAAATTTATGTCGGCGACTTTAATTTGAATTTAACTTGCAGATTTACCTCTATTAAGTAGTAAAGTTTACAGTTAGTAAACTTTACAATTTTACCTCTTTCTAATTGTAAGTATTTTGCTGTGATCTCAGTTTTATATTCAGCCGTCTAACTAACTCGTCTCAACTCGTCTTAACTTTGCTTTATTATAAGTTAATATCATTAATAAAATGCCTGAGGAAATGATTTCAAAATGTAAATTTTTACAGTCTCAATAAAATAAACAAAAGATCAACATTCGTAAAGGATGTCACAGAAAATGAACTGTATAAACTTGAAATATGTCGCTGGCATCCCATCCCGCATATTTGTAACGCTACTGACAGACTATTAGTGTTGTGCCCGGAATTAGCCACTCGAGACATCCTCCTCGTCTCTTAAGCGCTTGACTCTCTTAATCACATTCTTTGTAGATCTAATGAGTCGGGGGGAGATACGAGAAACCGAGAAGTATATCCATCTGTTTGACATGTCGCTTTACAGCTTTAGATCAATCGGCGAGGCGCCGCGACGGGAACAACCCTGCATTTGTCACCGGACCACCAGCGCCGCAGTATTTATAGCGAACCGACGCCGCGTGCGCCCGCGCACCCGTGGGCGGATGGTACTCCAACAAAATACTCTGGATATCAAATTAACTATAATCACAAATACACTCACACACACAATAACACTACACTGTAAGAACATAAATATATAGCCCTTGCAAACCCTCTCTTATAAATTATATTAAATTAATAAAATACTGATCTATACATATGTACATCTAACATCTAAAATAATTCCTAAACATTTCTAACTTACGAGGTAGCCCTCAGAACTCACTGTCACGAATTACATGACAGAAATATACATAACAAAACTAGTAGACTCGATACAGCTACAGGACTCGTCGCTGATGGCAATTCTTGGTGATGTTTTTTATGCTTTTCCTCGTAACCTTTTTCACGTGGCTTAGTATGATTTTTAAGATGTTTATGAAAACAAAGTCTAGCTAGATTATTTTGCATCCTTGGGCAGTCGTAGTCTTCATAGCCATCACAATGGCAAGCTGTTAGTGCAGCTGCTTTTTCTTGTTTTCTCAGAATTTCTATGGAGTTTCTGCACTTATTAGAACATTTTCTGCCACGGTACATCGATCGGCAAAGCTGGTGGTAGAAGTCTAAAGCGGTCGCGCATTGAGCGTCCGCAAGGCATATGAGTTGTGAGAGTCGACAGGAGGAGGTGGCGTTAGCGGCACCCTTTAACACTTGAGGACGACACACGTCAATTCTCTGCTTGGCTTCGATGCAGTATTCGTCCTCGCACTGACACTGCAACAAAAATAATCATTGTTAGAAAATGTTCAATTAATAATATTTTGTGAAAAAAGGTTGGGCCAAATATAAATTTCCAGAAACTCGTAACTTCACCTTTTATGCCTGTTACAATAATAACATTTTTGGTTCATAAAATATTTTACGACGGCAACGGTCTAAATTACAACATTTTTGTACTATAAAATAATATTTGAGGAGAGAACATGTCTATGAGAATATAGAGGAATTACAGTTATTATTAGGCTTTGTTTATCTACTACTAACAATTCTTAGTGATGTGAACTTAATTACATCACTAAATAAAATTTGCACAACCAAGAAAAGAATTCGATCTGTAAATTGTTAACAGAATTGATTTGGACGACGACAACAATCCAAAGCATTTGAACTTGACATTCGCTATGACGCTAATTAACAGTTAGTGATGGAAACATTTAATTAAAGGTCAATTTATGGTCCTGTATGCGATGGTACAGATAAATAAAAGAGTAGCCTCCGTCTTACGCTGTATTTTTTGTGGGGAGGCAACACCTGCGCAAGAGCGAGCGCTGCGGTAGGTCCCGATATAGACGTCAAATCTCAAGGCTGTTCGGCCGCTCTGCCCTGACTTGCTTTCGATACACATTGCTCAATAGCAAACCATAATCAGTCCATAACGACAACATAATCGACCGTACCGGCTTGTGATAATTCCTTGAAATTAGGCCAAATTGGAAAATGAAACTATGAAGTTATTCGCTTGGACTATATTTTGTACGTTTTCAATATATTATAAAACAGAGTGCAAGGTCTTATCATTTGAACACGAAAGATACAATATAAACGAAAAATATATTAATTACTAAGTTATTTTAATTAATCGAAATTTATTATCAAAACCCTAAAGTGTAATTAGCATATGGATGTCATACCCTTCAGACATATAATTTTAGTGATATTAAAGTCATTTTTGATTACATGTACTCTTACATAGGTGGTCCAACAGATGTCACTCCCAAATACACATTAATATTTTGTATTTATAGAAAGTTTAATGATTGCAGTGAGCACCTGCTTCACTGCTAAGGAATACGAGTCTACTTGGAAAGGTCACGTAAAAATTATAGTATCGCTATTGTAAAATTAATATTGAAATTGAATGCAATTTTATCCAACATCCTCCATTTAATAAATTATACAATTAGAATCTAATGTGATTATTACAAAAAAATCCGTGAGTTTACTTTTTTTTTAGGAACTTTTATAAGAGGTCGACAACCGCGACCCTCGACTATGGCGATGCGTCGTGTCCGACAAATCTGACGTCTAAATTAGATTTTATTGCTGGGCGTCTGTAGTGAGTGTAGAACGACGCCATTTTAAAAAGACCTCTCTAGCTTTATGAGAAAATATATGTATAAAGAAATCATTAAATAAACTCGACCGAATAGCAGATCGTAATAACGTGGTCGCCTCACTCAATTGAGAAAGACATTGTAAACAAGTGATGATGAAAAGTTATTGCGGCAAATATGACCTTTGCCAGGACTACATAACTCATAAAAGCGGAATTGGGTTTTTTAATTATATTGAATTCTCATATATATGCTGTTACTTCTCCACGATATTAATTAATTAATTATCTATGAAAATAATATATATAATTTCATTTATAATTTATACTATATCAGAACGACGACGAAAAAGTTATTTTAGATATATTTATACTTAATTAAATTTATTTGTTCATATAAATTGCAGACATAACCGATTGATACAATCATTAAATTTATAATGTACTAGAGACCCAAAACCGGCGTCGCTCGCTTTAACTTATTTTTATTATATCTGAGGGATAATATTTTTCTTTATTATGTTTTTTTGATAAAAAAATATCCTATGTTCTTTCTAAAATCTCAAATAATATGTGTACAAAGTTTCATGATAATCGGTTTAATAGTTCTGGCGTGAAAGCATAACAAACAAATTTAATTTCGCATTTATAATATAAGTATGATAGTACGATCGTCAGCTAATACTTCAGTAATAAAACTAACCAACATTAATTTAACTAATATAAAATAAGATATCGTTGAGGTCAGTCGTGGCGCAGGGGCACAAAGTGTGATTGTAAGCCGACTGGTTGTGGGTTCAGTCCTCACTCGAGGAGATGAAATATTTCCTTAAATTTATATTTCCATTTCTTCGCTCTGGTGTCGAGGCTAAGCGCGGCATTGAATTCTGCCACTCAACACGCAATGCCTCCAGAATTCGGCAGAAAGTGAGGAACGGGAGTGTCTTAACACTGGGTTCCCTCTGCCTACCCTGCTGTGTGCTGAATACAGCGTGAAGCTGTTAATATTTATTTAAAATGTATATTTCCACTTTTTCGTTCTTGTGTCGAGGACGACGTGGAATTCCGCCACACAACACGCAATGTTTCCAGAATGCGGCAGAAAGTGGTGAACGAAATGTTTAACACTAGGTTTTCTCTATCCCTGCTGTATACGGGATACAGCGTGAAAAAAAATATTTTAGTAAAGTAATACTAACATTCATAAGCTCTTTTCCTTCTTCAGTCGAGGTCAACGCGATGAGGGCGTGTTCACATGCCTTCGGACATACGCTGATGGGCTTGGACAGCACCTCCTCGCAGAGGTACATGTAGTTGTTGAGCGCGGCACCACACCCGGTGCGGTAGGCGCAGCGCATCCGCGCCTGCTCGCAGGGGGTCCCGCTGGCCGCCACTGACAGGCTGAGCACCGCCACTAGCAACCACATCACCTGGAAATTACAATTAAATTATATAAATTGAATTACTAACAATGTATATGATACGAACGATACTCGTCCACCGGGTGCACAATTTATAAAAAAACCATAAACTTAAGCTTGCTGTATGCGCTAACAACTTATAAGTTTGTAATAGTTTTTATCTGTAATGAAAATATAAATTTACATTTTTCAGTTTTTTTCTTTATTTGTACTGCAATTACTCAATTCTTGTAAAATTTTATAATTCCACAGGAAATATCCTATGAATTTTGATTCCTTTGGATTTTAGTTCCTCTATAACTGTCATTATCTTTTACTTAATTGTGAGCTTTCCAATATAATTCAGAGCAAGTTTATTCATAAATCAAAACTAAATTAGCTGCCTACAATAACTACACCACTCGACCATTTTATTTTAATATACATAGTTCAATTATAACACGTAACAAATTATATTTCTGAACATGGCATATACTAATGAAGATCATATCGATCGATCTTTAAACTCAATTTTCCGATGTCTTACTTATATAATAAAGCGGAAAAGTTTGTTGTTTGTTTGTTTGTTTGTTTAAACGCTAATATCTCTGGAACTGGTCGGTCGGTTGGCCGGATTTATTTATTTTTTATTTTGAATGAAAGCTGCACTTTCCAGGAGGGCTAAAATATTTCATCTCCTCGAGTGGGGATCGAACCCACAACCAGTCGGTTTTGCAGTCACACCTCGTGCCGCTGCGCCACGACCGGCCTCGATTTTTATTTTATTGATTCTAAAAAAAAGTCCATGACTCTTATAAATAAGTCACATTAAGGCATTTTTTGACAAATAAAAAATAGAAATTAGAAGGACTTCTTTCATAAACTTTATTTATTTATTATAGTATTTAATTTGGACGTATACTTTTCGAGAAAATGTGAAACTAAAATAATTCAGCGCTCTGGTTACAGCTACAAGCCTAGGCTCGAGTCCCGCGGGGGGCGCCCTTACCGCCGATGATGTCCTATCATACAGCCAAGTAGTGTTCATGATTGAATGTATCAATCTGTTGGGAAATGCAGCATAATATTAAATAGATGGTATGCGGGCGAAGCCGCGAGTGGACCGTTGGTCTTTTATAAGCAGCAAATATAAATTACATTAATACAATACCGTATTCTATAGCCACGACATGAAAAAAACTAGAGATAGAGGACATAAAACACATCAAATAATTTACATACTTACATAAATTTCGATTTAATAAATTACGAATTCGTTATCAATTATCAATTATTAGATTTTTCTTTGGCATTGTCTTAATACAGCATTACTATCTATAGAAAAATAAATATTGTACTTGTACACTCTGCCCTTCCTAGTATTGTATTGATAAAACCTTTATTACTTTATTTATGACCACTATAAATGGCAATACTTAAAATAAACTGTTTATCAACTCTTATATATTTATAAAATTAAATAAATAAATCAGCTTCACGCTGTATTCAGCAACAACAGGGTAGGCAGAGGGAACCTGATGTTAAGACATTCCTATTCCCCATTTCTGCCGAATTCTAGAAGCATTGCGTGTTAACTGACGAACTCAACGCCGTGCTTTTCCTCAACACCCGAAGAAATGAAAATAATTAATATAATATCTTACCGAGAGGGAATCGAACCCACAACGAGACGCATTTACAGTCACACACTTGTGCCCCTGCGCCACGACTGTTCTTAAAAATCAAATATAAAGTTTTATACATATATATTTATATAAAACTTTATAGGAACACAAGATACCTATGCATTCTTCCCCTTCCCCATCTGTCAGCCTACCCAGCGGGGAACCAAAGTTACGAAAGAAATAAAAAAACAAATAACATACAACAATTTCTTACTAGCTTATTCACTGCAGCGAAACGTCGTTAACCTCCAATCGCACGAGCAATCAACACGCTTAATCTCGCGAGCTCTCCTCCATTCACGGACGCCGATCATTTACATCTTGATGGCTATCTTTATTCGTATGCTTTGTGCACTTGTGTGTATATCTTTTTTTTTAATTTCACGCTCTATCCCGCATATAGCGGGGTAAACAGAGGGAGCGTAGTTTTAAAACACTCCGTTTATCACGAATTTTCAAAGCATTGAGTATTGAGTGGCGGCACCCAACTCCACGCTTTTCGCGCCTTGATATCACAGCGAAGAAATGAAAATGTTAATAAATAATAATTAATTCCTCCTAGTGGGTATCGAACCCACACGCACCCTGCACCAGGCATCTAATTATATGATGGTAAAGAAGAACTTATTACATAAGACACTGCACTTATCAAAAACGCGTCTTGATTTCTTACTGTGCAACAAAAGTCACTTGACTTTTGTGGGTCGAAGTTATCAAAGTTCAGATATCGGGGCCACTTTTTTAAATTTAATCATATTGTTATCATTTAATGTTTATAATAAAGTAGTACAAATCATATGTTTACGTCTTCACTAGAATGTTTCTTTTAATTTATTTCATGACCTCTGTGTTTTACATCGAATTATTGATTTGAAACACGCAGAAACATTAAACAAAATTACTTATAATTTAATACTTATTACCACTTTTTTACTTTTATCAAATTTCCATAATAAATCATGTAAAAACATTAAAATTTAATTTAAACATGATATCAAGCTCATTAATATGTATTTTTTTACTTATTTAAAAGTGTGGAATAACACTTTAAAAATGTTTAAAAATGTATTTTTTTTTAATAATATATATAAGAGAATGAGAGATAACACTACATACATAGGTATATTAGTGATAACAATCTCTTATATCCCTATCCTATCAGTATTGCAACACGACGCACGACGCTCCCTTATCCGGCCTTAGTTGTTAATCCTTGACTGATCCCGGGACCTTCTCGGAAGCTGAGTAAACAAACAGAAGCGTGTCACGCACTTCTCACTTGCTACTAACTTACACGGTTACCTTAACCGGTAGGGTTGACGAAAATATTATAGTAAATAAAGCCGTAGAACTATTAAAATATGCTAGAGATACAATAATTATTAATATACATTTTTTTTTATAAATTGTAAATATAAAATAGTTTAATTTAAATAATAACATAAAATTAAACAATCTATTTTAAATATTATCTAAAATACATATAGTTAAGCTTAGTTTGAAAACACCTATCGTTTCCTAAAACCCCAATTGACAGCCCTAGCAAAGAATCATAGGTCGTCGTCCGGTGGAGTGCCCAACAGCTAAAGAAAATAAAGTGACAACTCAAGATGTCCAACTCGCCTCCACTCCAAGTGTTACATTACAATAACAATACGTACCTGCACCGCGCAGTCCCGCCGACCCTTATTCCCTTTGGGTACGAACCAATAAATATTCATACATCCCATAGACTACGGTAGCTCTGAGGATAAGGACTAAAGGAGTTTCACCTCTTATTTTGTTTGTTAATTAAATTGTATTTTAAATGAGTTTATTCAAAGGAATGAATAACGCAAGTATACCTAAGTTTATTTTTATTTTGTTTGAGGCCAGTTGTGGCGCAGCGGCACGAAGTGTGACTGTAAATCTGTCTGGTTGTGGGTTCGATCCCCACTCGATGAGATGAAATATTTACTTTTTTTACTTTTATTTCTACGCTCTGGTGTCGAGTTTAAACGCGGCGTTGAGTTCTGCCAGTCAACACGCAATACCTCCAGAATTCGACAGAAGAACGGAGTGTCTTAATACTAGGTTCCCTCTGCCTACCCTGCTGTGTGCGAGATACAGCGTGAAGCTGATTTATTTTATTTATTATTTTATTATTTTAAGTTTATTTTTAACTTAGTTAAAACTCGTGACTTGCAAGTTATATCGAAATAAAAGCAGCTGTCGATAGCGAATCAAAATTTCTCAGATTTCGAAGAAGTGGCCGACGATGTCGTGAGAGACGGAAAAAAGATAGAAGAATTCTTTGCCTTTAAGCGTAAAGCCGACAGTGACAACTATATAATAAATAGAAGCGAGGAAGAATCTCTGCGACATTTCCACACTCAAATGGCGGGCGGTTAGCGTGTAAGTGTGAAAAGCACTAATAATCGCTGGTATTCCGTCAGGTTTTTTCCATTTATCCACTAAATTAGAGATATGAGGACTATGTGTTTTTTATATCATATTTATAATGTAAAAACTTAATCTTTGTAGACGTTTTAAGTTTACTATTATCTTTCTACACATATTCTTGAAAGATTTCGTGATATAAGACATTAGAGTCAATAGAGTAACCATCGAGGATCTCAAAGAGTGTGTAAAATAGAGAAGATTGAGTTGGAACAGACCCTGGAGACAAACTCCGGGGCTAAAGTCATGTAGAAGAAGAAGACACATTCCTCAAAAAACGATGCGAAATAGATAAACTATTCTCTAGAATTTCTAACATTTTATTATATTTCTATGTAAATATGAAATACCATAAATGCGATGCGCTAAACAGCAATACAAACAGGCGTAGGTACTCCCGCGCGCCTCATTATAGCGTGTCGTTAAGCGATAATTGATTGGACAAGCGAAGCACTGTCAGGTATTGCTCGAACTACCTGAACCTACACGTGTGGTACTGGTGATAGAAGAAATTTCTATATTACTTCCAAATAAGAAAATCTTTAAATGATATATATTTTTTGTTTCTCAGGGCTGGGTAGGCAGAAGGTACCTGGGAACCTACTGTTAAGATAATTCCGTTTTACTTTTCGCCGAATTCTGAAGTCATTGCGAGTTGAGTAACGAAAGTCAACGCCTGGCTTTACCTCGTTGCAAGAGTGAGGAAATGAAAATATTAAATATTTCATATCATCGGGTGGGAATCGAACCTACAGCCTGTCGCGTTTACAGTCACACACTTATGCCTCTGCGCCACGAGTGGACTCAAAAACTCAACATAAATATATAAATTTAGTTGAAAAATCTACTCCAATTGTTCGTTTAATTGATTATTATAATAAAAACAATTGAAACTTTATATTTGTATATTCAATACTTATAATTTATTGTATTTATTCGCTATTGTATATCTATAGTTTTAAAGAAACTATTATCGTTTATTTGTATTCGTATTTCATTGGACAGCCATGTTACCACACTTGAACACACAAAATTGTAAGCGCCTTGTAACTAATAACGTTGTTTAAAGAATATTTACCTATTCACTATTGGTACACAAACTGACGTATGTATTCTTATGTTCGTTTTAGGATTCCGTACTTACCTCAAGAGGTAGAACGGAACCCTTTTGGAACCCTTTGTCGTCCGTCTGTCAAGAACGTTTATTTCGAAATCGTGTAGAGGATCAAGCTAAAACCAAATATTCAATTCCATGACCAATTTATCCAGAGAAAAAATCAAACTTTTAAGGCAACGTTACTAAAACATACGAGCATTTATACATCGATTTACTTCATTTTGTATGAAATTTGCCGCGTGTTTAATACTCACACGAGTACTTCAGGTGGACCTACCGTCGACGTCGTACCTTGGCACGAAGTGAGACTTTGCTTACGAATAGAGGTAAAAGTCCGTAAAGTAAAAATTTAAATGTAAAGAAAAAAATCATTTCATTTTTATATTTGTAGCTCATTTCATATTAAATGAATGCATAGTGTAAACATAAAATTGTCAATTTTTATAAGTTGTACTTCCCGTTGACCTACAACCCTGAAATTGATATGGAACCCTCGATGGGGAAATCCGACTCGCACTTAACCGGTTTTATATATATAAATACACATAATTTTATTAAATTTAACAAATCAAAAAAAATCATAATAATCGCATTATAAAAAGCTAAAATACTTACATACGTTTCTAATTCAAAAATAACAAAAGAATCCAGAAATATATCCATCTGGTCTTTATAACGGTATGAAAACTTGACATCGATTTACGATTCCAGCCCGAGTTATAAATGACGTACTTTTATGTTTAGAAAGTTGAAATAGTAACAGAAAATTCCATACGTTTCATTCTTTTTGCCCTCAGCGTTCAGTCTTTTGTGAAGCAATTATGCCTTTTGTTCATTATGGAGTGGGTAATTATATTTCTTTTTGACGATTTTATATACAAGTTTTGTAAATATACGGTTATATACTTAATAAATACATAAATTAATATTACCTAGTAGAAACCCAAACGCAGCTTCGCTTAAATGCTTATATTTTTATATTATAGCCAAAGGATAATATTGTTATTAAAAATATGTATTAATAAAAAATACCCAATGTCCCTTCTAATATCTCTAAGAATATGTGTACAAATTTTCATGATTATTGGTTGAGTAGTTTTGGCGTGAAAGCGTAACAAACAGATTAAATTCACATTTATAACATTAGTATAATATACTTATTGAGAAAACGTATAGAAATTTGAACGTAGCAGGATTTGGAAACCGTCCAAGAGGCGCGGGTTCGTTTTCTAAATAAGTGTTTTTCTTTCCTACGTGTAAAATAAAATTTTAAAGATATCATAAATATGGTTAAAAATATATATTAATTCTAATTGTCAATTAATATTTAATAATTTTAATTTCCCGTATTTTTAACATCTAAACAGCCAACCTAAAAAATAAATAAATCTTAAATTTTCAAAATCTTTTCAAGATGTTTTTCTCTAAGTACATCCACTACACAGCCTATTAAACCGTGAACTAATTAACATATTTACTAAATGTATTAGCGACGGCCTCGTCCATACACAAAACAAATGTTACACTCATTACCGTCCTTGCTTCGTTTTCCCAACGATTATCTACTTGCTCTTGGTTTGCTCTTCATATGTAACGTGACCATGCTTTGTGGGCTCAAAATAGGACATCGTTTTTTTTTTCGTTATTTAATTTTTTTCGGCTTCACGCTGTATCTCGTATGTAGCAGGATAGGCAGATGGAGTCTAGTGTTAAAGCACTCCGCTCTCCATTTTCCGCTGAATTCTGAAGCCATTGCGTGTTAAGTGCTTAAGCTCTACGCTTTGACACCAGAGAGAAGAAACGAAAATATTAAATATATATATCATTTTCTCGAGTGGGGATCGAACCCACAACCAGTTGCGCTTACAGTAACACGTTTGTGCCCTTACCATTATTATCGGCCTCGCTATTATTTTTAACTATTGCATTTAAAAGTAATATTTGACTCTTTCATAAGATTTTTGCGGTTGCTTTTGTTTAAGGTTTTGGATGTTTTCATTTATTATATAATCAAATTTTGCCATTCCAAAAAACGTCACATTTTTACATCTTTGGGAACACGGGATTGTTCCGTTCGAAATGGGACGTCTGGTCGTATTATCCATACATTAAACAAAGATATTAGACACGTTTGGAGGTTGACAGCGTAACTTAATATTAAAGAGTGTTACTGAGAGCTATTTTACAATTATTTAATATTAGTTTTTTTTTTAATTTCTACATAAAACATTTGATAATATATGTGTTATATGTATACAGTATACTATTCGGATACAGGCCAGAAGGAGGAGGACGTCTATATGTAGAGTAAAACGAGTTAAAAAATTGTAAATCATCAAAGAATTCTGTATAAATTCTTAATTTTAATATATGTACGTAATTTAAAGACACAAACTTTTAACTTAGACAATTATACAAAATATTACCAATTTTTTTTTATGTTATAGTGCTGTATTTAAATGTAAGATCATTTGTCTACATTATATACCTACCTATCAATTTTGTGTGACCCATTACTAAAAATGATGCCAGTCGTGGCGCATCGACACGAGGTGTGACTGTAAAACCCTTGTAAGGTTGTGGGTTCGATCCCCACTTGATGAGATAAAATATTTACTTAAATTTATATTTCGATTTAGTGTCGAGATTAAGCGCGGCGTTGAGTTCTGCCACTCTATTCTGCCTCCAGAATTCGGCAGAATGTGGGGAACTCAACACTAGGTTCCCTCTGCCTACCCTGCTGTGTGCGGGTTACAGAATGAAGCTGATTGATTGATTGATTGATGTAAATACCAAAAATGAAATCTACAACTGTATACTTACGGATTAAATACAACATTTATACATTTTACAACACATTTTTTAAAAAATGTATAAAAAATCTATCTATCTATATTTAGGTAAATCTAAAAACTTTTTAAACTCATATAAAAAAAGACAACGAGCATATGTTCGCAACTTGATTTGATAATAAGGTGTGATATTGCCACGCTTTGACTCGCCGACGACGGCCAAATAAAATTAGTACGACCGCCAAGATAGTGAGAAACATTGGCAAATGATAAGAAATAAAACTGGAATTGTACTGATAACTTATTTAAAATTAATAATATTTTATTTAAATTATAAATAAATTAAATATATGATGTGGTATATATTATGTTATCGTATAAAAACGGTTTTTTAAACGTTTTCGAACGAAAATATATCTATTTCTGAACGAAGATGCATGATGAGAAATTTAAAAAAATTATGCTTTAATATAAGATTAAAATTATATAAAATTTACTATTCTAAAAAAAATGGTGCATCTATTCACCCCGTATTCTAATTACATGAAAAAAGTACTTTAGCTATCTTATCATATTTGATTGTAGATATACTTTGCTTTTAAACGCTTTAGGAATACTTGCGTAAATATTTTTTTACCGCATTGTTATCATTTTGCTATAACTTCCATTTCATTCCAAAAAAGACAAAACCTATATATAATTTGATAGATACTATGTTTAAAAATATATATTGATAGTATTTATTTAGAAAACGTATAAAAATTTGAACGTAGCGGGATTCCAACCCGCGCCTCTTGGAAACTGACCAGGTCTGAGCACTAAGCCATACGTTCTTCTTTCCTAAGTGGGGATTACACTTTAAAAATGTAAAAAATATATTGATTGTATTTACTTTATAAGTAAAATAATATATATTATGTACATTGACCTAAGAATCCCTTGTTTTCAACCCCTTGTTCATTGAATTTCTCAACCAAATTCAACTCAACTGTTGTGAAATATAAAAATGAAAGAAATCAAAAAGCAATTTTAGCGTATATTATGTTCCACTAAATAATGAACGGTGTCCACGTGTCGATATCGGTATAGTATTACATCAAACGGTTAACGCAACCAGTTAGTTGTGACCGTTATAATGAGGTTATCGCGTTTTGTTTACTTAATAATGTGGTACAGCCTGAGAGTTGCTAAACATCGACTAATCAAATCGAAAGAATGGTATTTGTTTAAAAATTGGAGACGATAGCTTTGTTTCCTTTTTATTTTAATATATTACTCTCATTTGAGATCAGTTGGACCTGGCGCAAAGGCTGCAGATAGTGGCTTCTGGCTATGGTAAGTAAGCTCGGTGTTGAGTTCCGCAACTCAATATACAGTGCCTCCAAAAGTCGGCGGAAAGTAGGGAACGGAGTGTCTTGTCATTAAGTTTCAGGCTCTCTCTGCCTACTCTGCTATGTGCTGGGTACAGCGAAACTCTAAAAAATCCCATATTCAATGTAATTCTTTGCAAAACCTAGTAATAAAATACTACAACCTCTTTCCAATTATATTAGATTCTATATTAAGAAACGCATATTATTTGCCACCAAGAACCTACTTTTCCTAGAAACTTATTTACAGTTAGAATCATTTTAAAGAATATCTTGTGTAACTACAAACAAGATATTTTATTGGAAACGTCATAGCTAACTCGTTCTTGATGGTGGAAGACGAATAAAATTAGAAATATTATTATGCAAAATAGAAGTTGATAGAATATTTAAGCTTATCATAATAAGATTGAGGCCAGTCGTGGCGCAGCGGCACAAAGTGAAACTGTAAAACTGACTAGTTGTGGGTTCGATCCCCATTCGAGGAGATGAAATATTTATTTACATTTATATTTTCATTTCTTCGCTCTGGTGTCGCTCAACACGCAACACGCCTCCAGAATTCGGCAGAAAGTGGGGAACGGAGTGTCTTAACACTAGGTTCCCTCTACCTACCCTGCTGTGTGCGGGAGACAGTGAAGCTGATTTTTTATTTATAATGAGAAGAAGAACTGAAATCGAAAAAGAACAATACGCTACGGATTTAGTTCTTCGTTCCCTGGAATATATTATGAACTGATGATTATTATGTTCTTGTTTTGTCATTTTACAGGCTGCACTTCTAAGTATTAATCGTAGGAGGGACGCAACGTGACATGAGGAATGCCAACTCATTTCAAGGAACCACAACGAGACTCCAATTTAATAAAGTGCAATTGTTATACTCCCATTACATATGATATCCTGACATTTTTTTTTCAGCTTCGCGCTGTATCCCGCATATAGCAGAGTAAACAGAGGGAACCTAATGTTAACATATTCTCCATTTTCTCCGAATTCTGGAGGCATTGCTTGTTGAGTGGCGGAACTCAACGCAGCGCTTTACCTTGACACCATAGCAATCAAATGAAAATATTAAATATTTTATTTCCTCGAGGGGGGATTCGATTCCCTATCCCACACCCACAATCAGTCACGTTTACAGTCCCACACTTGTGCCCCTGCGCCACGACTGGCCTCAAACATCCTGAGAAAAATATCTTAAGGATTAAAGAGATAAGAAAAACTTCCAGATGCACTATAATCGTTTGAAGGATCATTCACGTATTTTCTTAGTATAAAGTATGCGGGCGCGACAATGGACTACATTTCCCATGTTTCTCATATTACTTAGACGTAAACAATAAATATGAGAAAAAGTGAGATAACAAAATAAATCTAGTAGTTAGTAGTGATATGTTTTTTACAACATTTTTAAGTATTGTATCAATAGACAACCTGTCACTTGTATTTAGGCATTTTGAAAGGCTTATCTGGCTTGAATTTCCAAATATTTTTAATAACATAATAAGGCTTGGTAGAAAAGCAAGAGTTTTGCCACTTAACACGCAACGCCTCCCGAATTTGATGAAAACTAAGGAAAGGAATGTCTTAACATTAAGTTCCCAGGTTCCCTTTGCTTACTCTGCTATGTGCGGGATGCAGCGTGAAGATAAAAAATATATTTTAACGTGAACTGTAAATCACTGTATCCAAAAGATACTCCAATATTGTCCAAGAAAACCCTAAAACATTAATCTTTCGAAGAATTTGGGACTAATTTGTCACACGTGTGGTGCTGCAAGCTGCAAGGTTACACGCTGACTCTTGACTCGTAACGTTATATCACGTTAAATTAATTATTATAGTTCTACAAATCCGTGTTTCTATGATTTGTTCAAATGTAAAAAATATTACACGAAATGCTTCGAGAATTCGGCGGAAAGTGGAGAGCAGAGTGTCTTCACACTAGGCTCTATCATCTACGGATTGAGAAAAAGAAGTAATAATTCTTGATGTTAAAATATATGTCACTAAAGGAGATGGCGCTTGAAATAACAATAATATCGAACTAATATTGCCTTTATTTAAATTATGACAATTAACAATAAAGAAAGATATCTACTATTATAAAAAAATATATATATTTAAATATCAACAAAATCAAAATCTGAAAATTTGAAGTTTTTAAAAAGTTAAGTAAACAGGAAAGCGCTCGCGAGTACGCGTGACCGAAATCAAAACAGAAATTGAATACCCATAACGCAATCGGTTTTGGCACCTCCACATAAACTGGCTATAAAATATGAGAATGGAACCAGAATTGCTTATTACCACACAATAATATTAACATTTTTATAGGTTCTTTTTAATAGAAACACTTTAAAAAATATTAAAATAATTCAATTCTTATTTACTACTAGTAGCGAAAAACAAAATTCCCATTTCATAAAAAGACACCAACCTTAAGCTTTATAATCTTTTAAAACCTCAGTATATAAATACAAACTGTTGAAAGTGTGACATTATCAAACCAAATATGAAAGCTTGTACAAACATCCTTTGAGATGAGTAAAGCACTTTACAAAAAGCTAGTTCGTAGACAGCGCCTGTCACGTAACTTAATACCGTTGAGGACAGAGATGCACAGTTAATTGAGTAAACATAGATTACACGCGTCCAGCTCATCGGATTACTACTATTTTATAATAAAATAAAGATTTTATACTTGAGGCCGGTCGTGGCGCAGCGGCACGAGGTGTGACTGCAAAACCGACTGGTTGTGGATTCGAGCCTCACTTGAGGAGATGACATATTTACTTAAATTTATATTTCCATTTCTTCGCTCTGGTGTCGAGGTTAAACGCGGCGTTGAGTTCTGCCACTCAACACGCAATGCCTCCAGAATTCGGCAGAAAGTGGGGAACGTTGTGTGCGGGATACAGCTATGAAGCTAATTTAATTTAATTTAATTTTTAATTTTATACTTGTAAGATGTAGTTAGAGGTGTTAGGCCAGTCGTGGCGCAAGGGCACAAAGTGTGACTGTAAAACCGACTGGTTGTAGGTTCGATCCCCACTCGATGAGGTGAAATATTTACTTAAATTTATATTTCCATTTGTTCGCTCTGGTGTCGAGTCAAAGCGCGGCGTTGAGCTCCGCAAAGTGGTGAACGGAGTGTCTTAACACTAGGTTCCCTCTGCCTACCCTGCTGTGTGCGGGATACAGCGTGAAGCTAATTTTAAGAAGTAGTCAGATTTCTATTTTAGTGTCTACTTCTTACATATATTTAATATTCAAATAGCCTAATTTCAATAGTAAATGAGGCATTCCACGTAACAATTCGTATTAACATAATTTTCCGCTCAGTAGTCACGGCGCTAAATTGAGTTTTAAAATCGGTTCTTCAAAATTGTAAATCGGAATACCTGTTTTCCAAGTTATTCCTATCAGAAATAAGATTTATTGAAATAAAGTAATAACTGCCGTGTGTTCCGTGCTGTGTGTGCGGGATACAGCGTGAAGCTGATTTTTTTTTATTAATAACTCATAAAAAAAACAAACTCAAATATAAGTAAAATTTTGTTTTTTTTGCGAAATTATCTCTCCATATGCCTATCATTCACATAATTTATGCTTAATAAAGCAATCCCTAAATAAGAATATTTTAAGAAAAAAATATAAATATTAAAACGTTTTTTTTACCTATATGATTTTTTATTTTAACTTAAATTCTACCGAGATGCCAATCACACGTCAATCGCACTCACTTTCCGCCTTCAAAATATAACCGCAGCCAGACAAAAAAAAATTACATCAATATAGGTATAAAAAATATTTAAAAAAACATTAATTCTAGTCTCGTTTTAGGTAGGTATGTCTAGCTAGTGTATTTTAGGATTCCGAACGTCACTACAGGTAGTTTAGTTACAACAACAACTTATTATGGACAACGACGTGTAATAAATCAAGAGGTAGTGGGTACTGTTTTATTTTATTGCCAGCGCGTGCGTCCGTAGTTCTTGGGTAAAGGATTTTTGTTATGCGTCTGCATTATGTTGTTATTTCTATAGAGCAGATTCAAATTTTAATTTAAAAAAGTATATTTACATAAAATTCTATTTAAGAAATATTATTTCTTCGCTCTGGTGTCGAGGCGAAGCGCGGCGTTTAGTTTCGCTACTCAACACGCAATATCTCCAGAACTCGGCGGAAAGTGAGAGAGAACTTAACACTAGGTTCCCTCGGCTATCCTGCTGTGCGCGGGATACATGCCTAAAGCTGATTTACTTTAATTTATTTTAAAGAAATATTTTAATTTCATTATCGTAAATTTATAACTTTTCATGAATTCAGCAAATTAAAGAATTATTTTTCTTGTTTTTACAAGCTAAAATAATAATGAACACTAGGAAAATGACAATATAACTACTTATATTTCATAATTCTAATAAATTAGTCGAAAATGAGACTGTAACATATTTTTGCTTCCAAATGTTATGTAGAGACGATAAAAAGTTTATTTTTTGCATTGAAATGCTCACGTCTGTTTTCAAGTGTTGACATGACATTGGCCATTTTATTTCAGCAATATTTATAAATCAGCTAACGTTCTAAAAACAACGTAAAATTAAATGTTATACAGGATTATAAATAATATAAATATATTATATTTTATTATCGCGCTTGTAGTAGGGTATGTAGAGGAAGTCTAGTGCTAAGACACTCTGCTCCCCACATTCTGCCGAATTCTGGTGGCATTGCATCTTGAGTGCCGGAACTCAACACAGCGTTTTGCCTAAACCAGAGCGAAAAAATAACAATATCAAATATTTCATTCCTCGAGTGAGAATCGAACCCACAAATGACGCGCTTACACGTGTGTGCCCCTGCGCCACGACTGGCCTCAAAATGCGATACGTATACAATATATATCTAAAAATGTTATTACAATTATTTTCTTTATTTATTTGTTACAATTTTTAGTACCGGTGCGGTTTTATTAAGAGTAGAAGATACATTTACGTCAAAGAGTTAATAGAACATCCCATTATTTCAACTCACGTCCACATTACAGCTAAAGGACACGGAAAAAGCGAGGACAATACATTATTACATACTATATTAAATTAAGTATTTCTATATTTTATTTCATATATATGTATATGTTTTTAAATCAAATCTTTTTTCCTGTTTACTGTCTAACCGGTAGCTTTACCACGATAAAGTAATGATAGAGTCTGAATATAGAGATTTTATTTTTATGAATAAGTACATAAATGAAACTTTTTCTTATTATTATATTTTATTGTACTATATTTATAATGTAAAATTGACAATGTGGTAAACAATTTTATGTCAGGATTGATTTGAAAAATATTTGTAAAGCAATATTTATATTTTCTCAAAGTATAAAAAAGAATAAGCAAATCCAACATCAGTCGGAAAAAATAGTACTATTCCACGAAATCTATTTAAAATCTTTAACCTATTTCTTAAACTATAATAAAGTTAAAATAACACTGCAATACATACTTTTAGTTCGGAGCTCCGTCTCAGTCACATGGCTCGTGCGGTGGAAAAAAAAATGAAAAAAAAAACAAAAACAAAAATAGCACAGATCCAGTCACGAAACAAACATCACAAACTATGAAGCGTACAACTCACTGAGTACGACAAATGTTTAATGTTTACTATCGATATGTAGGACTCGGGAGTACGCGCGGACGCAACACAGAGCGTACGTGCGGTACTAACGCGCGCGCGCCTTAAATTGAGTTGTGAGTCGGTTTGTCCGCCGTACGCCGGAGATGACAGCTTCCATCCTCCCCCTTCCCCCCCCCCCCCCCCCCCCCCCTGGACCCTTGGGATGAAGCTGTACGGAATTGAGATGTCCTCTTTTTATTTACTTGTAATACTCCAACCGGTTTTTTCTGATTGTAAGCTATGATTTAAGATCGGATGTCTATTAATCTTTTTAGACAATATCGATGTAGAGTAAGTTATTAGTACTTTGATAGCGATCGTGTATATAATATTATACTTTTAAACTGCATGAAAAAAAAATTAAATCAGCTGCACGCTGTATCCCGCACACGGACGGGTAGGCAGAGGGAACTTAGTGTTAAGACACTTCGTTCTTCACTTTCCACCGAATTCTGGAAGCAATGCGTGCTGAGTGGCGGAACTCTACGCCGAAGAAATGGAAATATAAATTAATATAATTTCCTCCAGTTCCACCGAACCCACAACCAGTCGCGTTCACAATCACACTTTGCACCACTGCGCCACGTCTGGCCTCCACTATTAAAAACATTTTTTTTTAGAAAGCAAAATGTAAAAATATTCTGAACTCGATCACATTCTAGGTTTAAGGTTCAAATTCGTAAGCAAACACCAATCTATACTTCGTGAGTTGTTTATATGTAACAAGTTCTCGAGAAAGTCATTATTGAGACCTTAGCCGGGCCGTATTTTTTGTTCGGCCGACGTTTGTACTATATAAAAAACGGTTTATTTTAAAATTGCGTTGATTGAGTTGTTAGTTGTTACGGGCGGTGGGTTACTGAAGTGATTTCGTGCCCGCGGCATTAACTCGTAAGCACGGGATTGCGTGTTAAATGTTAATTGTTGATTTTTTTTTTTGCTTAATTTTATTAATACTTATGTTCTAAATATTTGTTTAAAATTTTTGTTTGTTAAAGAGTGTAATGATTTTTTATATAAAATGCTTCCTAAATTTAATACGAATTCCTATATATATTATGTAATTGTGTAAACGATTGGAGAAAAAGAACGTCCTAAAACCTTATTGCAATTCCACCGTCTGCATTTTAATCGAATTTCTAGGGTAATCTTTCATCAATATTTTCTAAGAATTATCAGAATGGAATAGAATTCTATTGTATATTTTTTAAATAAGTTCAGATGACTCTACATGACTCCAGTATTTACTTTATAGGATATCTTCATCTGAAATTTTACTCAAAACCTTAAACTTACATATATTTAAAAACAAAAAAATAATATTTTTCATCGTCATGTAACCGCAATATTTAGTAGGATAAGAAAAGTGAGGAAACTTCAATCAAATAAATTATAAACATTTAAAAAAAATATTTTTTTTTGGTTTCACGCATCTGTTGCTAATAGTTTGTTTAGATACTAGTTATGAAACCATATATTATTTTAGACACAAAAAAATCGGTCAAAGGCGAGTCGTTCTTGCATACCGAGGTTTCTTTAACAATTTCTACATTATATGTCAAGGGGAAGAACAACTTATAAAAGTGAACAAAGTTAATTTTGCGGTGCTGTACTGGAATATGCGCACAAGCCCTTTTATCGGGACAAATGTCTAGTTTTCTGTTTTTTTTTTCCTGAACTAGTATTTTTTCCTGTAGATGCTAGCTGCCTAATTTCATAATTCTAGGTCAACCGGAAGTACCATATTAATTATGATTTCCCTTAATAGTGTCGAAATACGCGTTTTTTGCGATATAAACACGATATTCTTAAGTCATTGTAGAAATACGATTTTTTCAAGAAATTAAGTTTAAGTGATCGTAGACCTGTATGATGAATATGGTTAGAAATCGATTTCTCCAAGCGTTCCTGAGATAAAGGCACCAGACAGACAGACGGATCGACGGACAACAAAATGAGGGTTATAGGGTTCCTTCTTTCCATAAGAAGTACGGAACCTTAAAAAGAAGCGAAAACCCACAACCATTACGTGTACAGCTACGCAACCCTATTGCGTCATGGAAACCTTTTCTAAGGAAAAAGACAAGACATCTGATTAGTAAGTGATTCAACGCCGCCCACGACCCCGTGTAACACCGGAGGAGCTACAAGTGCCTTGCCGGCTTTTAAGGTACCCAGGTCGTATTGACCTGAAACACAGAGATGACCAATGCCGGTTTTAGCATTACCAGCGCCCTGGGCGAGATTTATTCGGCGCCCCCTAACTACAATTACATACAAAAAAGGAAATAGGTATTAGGAATATTTTTTAAATCGGCACCGATTTTTATAAAATTTGAAATTCAGATTCTTAAAAATATTTCATTGGACACGTCTTTCATGGATTTTTTGAATTCACCCCTTAAGGGTTCAAATAAGGGGTTGAAAGTATATATAGAAAAATCTTTAAATCGCCACCGATTTTTATAAAAAAAAATGTTCAGACTGTTAAAAATATTTTATTGAACACGTGTTTCGTGGTTTTTTTAGAATTCACCCCTAAGGATGCAAATAAGCGGGCGAAGCTGATAATGTTCGATATTATTCAAAAAATGATGATGATGTTTGATATTGTTCAAAAAAGACCAAGAATTCGAGTACTCATTTAACTGTTCAAATCTTTCATTAACTGAAATTAATGTAGCGTCTAAGAGAGAGTTGAAAAATTTTACTTCAAATTTCTTTTCTTGAGAAACAATAGGCTCGTCGCGGAAAGTTTCATCAGCTTGACGCTAAACAAATCGAATTCTTCTTATGGGTCTAATCTCAGTTTCAACTTGTTGTTCTTCAGCTAATTCCTTTGCAGATAAAATGTATTTCTATATTCTTCCACAAAGAGAAGCATTTTTTCACCATTTCTGTGCATTTACTGAGATCTATATCTAGTGATTGTAGAGATTTACTTAATAATACTAATGCCACTCTGCAGTTCGAACAAGAACATCGCAATATAACGTTAAACGTCTGATTATTGTATTTTAAAGCAATTGAATAATTATTTATAGCAAAAAACGATTGGCGAGGTGCGGTCATCGTGCCTTTGTAAAAAGGCAAGGGTTCACAGATAGACTACGCAAGCCATAGGGCTATCAGTTTGATTAGATTAGGTAGTAAAGTTTATGCTAAAGTGTTGGCGAGAAGAATGCAAGAGAGATCTGAAAGGCTGTTGTGGGAGGCCCAAGGAGGCTTTAGACCTGGAAGAGGGTGTATGGATTAGATCTTTTCCCTCCACGGTCATGAAAACATTTTTGGCCGTTAACCAAAAAGTTTTCTGAGCTTTTGTGGACTTGGAAATGGCGTTTGACAGAGTTGTAAGAGCGAAATTATGGGAGATACTACGCCGGTACAATATGAGGGGACCCTTGCTTCAGGCTGAAAGTAGGTGACCTGAATGTGAATTGCCGGCTGTACGCAGATGACACAGTGTTTATTGCATCATCAGAATGCGAGTTGCAGGCATTAGTCACCACTCTGAAAGAAGGGTGTGAATATAATGGTCTAAGCCTGAATGCGAATAAGACAAAGGTTCTGATTTTTGAAAGAGATGAAGAAAGGACGGAATGCAAGATCAGTGTAAATGGTAAGGTATTAGAACAAGTGAATGAAGTGGTATACTTGGGAGGTATGTTCAGTAGAGATGGAAGATACGAGATGGATGGACAATGCAGTTTGGGTACCAACTCTGTTATACGGCAGCGAAACGTGACTACTACATACGAAGAATGCAAGAAAGATGAATGCTGTGGAGATGCGATCTCTTCGTAGGATATGCGGAGTCAGCTTAGCTGATCGAATCCGCAATGAAGAGGTACAGAGAATGGCAGGTACTAGCGAGGACGGTACGGTGAGAATGAAGAAGAACGTGCTCAGCTGGCTTGAGCACGTCGAACGAATGAGTGATGAAAGAATGGCAAAAAAGATTTATGATGGAAAAGTGAGCGGTAAGAGAGGTAGGGGGAGACCTCGGTTGACCTTCGAAAACACAGTATCAAAGATCCTGGAGGAAGGTCACGTAAAAAGCATGAGGACCCCCCGGAGGGCATATCTGAAGAGGTTCATGACAGTGGACGAGGCGAAAGAGGTATGTAGAGACCGTAGCGTTTTGCGCTCCGTTCTCTCTGACTACCCCGCTAGAGATAAAGCAAGAAGTTAGTTTAGTTTAAAAAAGCGTCCGTTCACTTATGTCATGGTTGCACAGACTTATTAAGACTAGGGGCCACTCGAGCAAATCATAAACTAATGGCCGGCCGGCTGCCAGAATCATAGGTAATTAAAGACAATAAAGAATTGATAATAATTTATTAAAATTGAAAAAGAATTTATTTATTTGAAGCGTGGCACTGCATGGTGCTTACAATCTTTTTTATATTTGGCTCAAATTTACTTGTAGCAACACGTAAAACTGCTTCCAAACTTTCATTTGTAAGGTGGTTTCGATTTTTTGTTGTATTATTATTTAGTATTGAAAAAGTTTGTTCACATATATAGGTACAACCAAATAAGCTGGCACAATTTAGAGCGTTTATGCGCAACTCTTCGTACATATTTTTATCGATGCAGCGGTAAATGTTCAGCAAGTCTCCTTCGTTGAATTTGTTGCATAAATCTTGGTCGTTTTGAATGTCGATAATTTTTAAATGCATTGACTCTGGCGCATTTTCAACTGAAATCGTGAAAGGATTGCTGAATATGTCCGATAGAGTTTTCACTTTTTTAAACTCCGAAAATCTGTCTTGAAAAGATTGAATCAAAATATCTAGCTTTTCTACATAACTGAAATTAATCGCTGTTTTGTTGAATTTTTCAGCCATTTTCTTATAATTTCGAAAATGATTGTAATTTCCAGAATTCAATTGTGATCTGAAAAGTGTCAGCTTGCATTGAAGGGATGACACATGAGCGTAGAGCTGGGACATCAGTTGATTTTTGCCTTGAAGCCGTGTGTTCAAGACATTCAAATGATTTGTAACGTCAACTAAAACAGCCACATCACACAACCAATCAGGATTTTTAAGCTCCGGGACATCCCTTTGCTTTTCCGCCAGAAATATTCCAATTTCTTCTATTAAATTTAGAAATCGTTTCAGTGTCAATCCACGACTTAGCCACCTTACTCCGTGTTCGCTTTCGATGTCATCAAGGAATTGTTTGAATTGTCTATGATTGAGTCCTCGTGATTTTATGAAATTTACAGTCGAAACTACCAATTTCATGACATTTTGAAATTTAATTTTTTTAGAACAGACGGCTTCTTGGTGTATAATGCAGTGAAACTGCATGAGATCGTTTATATATCTTTAGCGTTTATGTTTTTTTCTTGCAGATGCTTTTTCGCATCCATGACTTATGTCAAGAAGATGATTGTGTTGAGTTTCACAAAATATTAAAACGACGTAGATAGACCATACAGAAATAATGTATTTTTCTATGGTCGGGGATTCCCGAGAAATTAAACGTATTGAGCACTACAGTCTAGTGGTGCCTACATAACAATATTTCTATAAATTTTGGGAACATTACGAGTAAGTAGGTTCCTCGCCTCCTCCTAATAGATTCCTCGCTGGGCAAGGAATCTATTAGGGAAATAGGAATAGGAAATTATAAAGGATCATAAAATGGCACTGGACGAAAATGGACATCTGCGGCGCCCCTCTTTATCCGGCGCCCTGGGCGGTCGCCCAACCTCGCCCTACCCTAACGCCGCTACTGGAGATGACTGCCACAGGTAGACTATTCCACAGCTGCGTGGCGCGTGGAAAAAAGTGCCTACTGCACAATAGTGGAGTGCTACACATCCAGATGGTGTGGATGGTATTTGAGTTGACGTACTATGTGGTTAGAAAATTCGACGGGCAGGTAACAGGTCAAATAATTCCCTAGAATACTCCCCATGATAAATGCGATAGATAACGCACAGGAAGACGTCTCTACGCAGTGTCAAGCTTTTCCAAGTGCTGTACGTTGTATGCGATGAAACGGATCAAGTTGACATTGGGGTGCACCAGACCAGAGATGAGAACTGTAGTCCATATAAAGGGCCCTATACAGACCTAATTTTTTATTGAGCTGAGCGAAGCGAGGCTCTTACTGGTAAAAAGTGTTTTGTTGTTGTCGTGTGTCGCTACTCCTCCTAGACTGTTAAACCTACAGCTCTGAAAGTTTGCAGGAACAGAAGTACCTACACGGCGTAGTTTAGTGATAATTGTAATTGTAGTTTTTGAATAAATGATTAAAAATGTGTCCCATAGAGATAAGCTGTGGAGCATTTTGAAATTAACGCGTACAGATTGAACTTTGACTAACCTAACACTGCGCGTGCGGATAAAACAGAAAATTTCGCAGAATTTTCGCCGTGCACAGCGTGTGTCGGATCCTCGTTTATCTTCACCCAATCGCCCTTAAATATGTTGAAGAATACTAAGTATAGGTACACACTTGACACGCAATGCGACATTGAAGTTTATGATTTAATTCAACACTGTAAAAATAGGCAATGCTATACTAAAGTATTTTAAGATTTTTTTTTACTTAAAAGTAAAAAAAATCTTAAAATTCGGAACGTACATCCAGGGGTGTTTCAGGGGTGTCAGTAACAAAAGAAATATTTTTATACGACTTTTGTCTGCTTGTTGCCGGCTTTTTACGCAAACATTAATAGATGAATTAAGTTTTTTTGTACTTCGGTTAATTGTGTATCCATACCTACATATATTATAAATTCGAAAGTAACTCTGTCTGTCTGTACTCGTACAGAGATACTTGGGGGTCTTCGGATGAACATAGGTTACTTTTTTTCTCATATTTGTAATATTGTCGATATATACTAATATATTAAAATATTTTTTAATTTGACAGGCAATTTATACCGCCATGTTAATAACAACCGACCGTTGCTAAGCAACGGTTTGCAAAGTTTATTTGTTGTTATAAGCAAACGTCACCCAAAATGAGCTTAACGCATACATGGCGTGCGCCGACTCAACCTTATGAGATACATAAAAATAATGTTTTACAAAAATATTGTCCTTTAAATAATGTTTAAAAAAAGTCCGCGATACACATACCATTTTTATCTCTGAAGCTTGAGCAAAGTAACACAGTAACAACAAGTAACCATTTTAATTAGTTTACTTTATATTTACCGGGTTTTTGTTGTATGTATTTTCTATAATTTAATATTGATCCGTATGAAAATTAATATAATAGTCACTTTTAGCATTTCATCTAGATTGAAATTATAGTTTACTGTATAACATTCTAATAAATAATTAAGGAGATGTCACTGATTCGAAATGACCTAGCGAGCTACGACCGGCATAGTATGACCGACGCGAACGGGCAGATGACTTTGACGGTTTTGTAAATGTTCATACATTTTCGAACTACTGTTAATTTTTATGTAATTATTTGCTGTTTATAATTAATTTCTACTTTTCTTTGGTTCTTCGCTTATTCGAGTATTAGTTAGATTTTCATGAATTTATTGGTGTGGTGTAAGTTGCGGCCCTGCGCGGCATCGGTATAATATTATTTAAGTATTAAAGAGAGAACTGTTGGTTATTTCATCTCGGTTGGATGGTTATCTATACCGTTGTTATACACTTAATAAATTGTGGTTTTAGTTTTTTGGGATTTTATTTGATATTGCTCGCAAAACTTATCATATTTAATGTAGAAAGGACTTTACTTATTTCATATAGTATCTATGTACGCGCGCAAGGAAAACGAGTGAAAAGATTTTTCCCGGGTAAATCAGTAAAATCGATCACTGAAAGTCCAATAAAAATTAGTTCAGTTATTCTGTAATAGAAAGACAGACAGAGACAATATAATTAATAATGTAGCTGGTTTTGTTTAGTTTTTTTATTAATATTTTACTACGGTAACGTTAACTTATATTTTTTTCATTTAAATTAGTTAGATATTTTCAAAAACAATTTCCTAAATATATCTATAACCATTCGCAAAGTTTAAGCGGGCGAAGCCGCGTCCGGGTCCGCTAGTATTTAGTATAAAAAATTTTTGGAAACTCGACGTTTCGATCATGACTACACCAGTGTAGTCGCTGTGGTATTTTTATATTATTATCATGCCTTTAGTGACACTCACAAGGTTAAGACGAATCGATTGACGTAAGAATATGCATACATCCATACGTACATATTTATTATGTTATCCCATCCAATCTTTCCTCGAATCAAAAATATAAATGTGAAATGAGAGCTAAGTTAAATGTTTAATAACGAAACACACAACGAAAAATTTTAGAAAATTTTATCTGATATATATATATATATATATATATATATATATATATATATATATATATATATATATATATATATATATATATATATATATATATATATATATGTATATATCATTTGTAGTATGTTGTTTTACTTGTAATTCTTAAAGCAAAACTCAGTGTTAAGTTTCGTCACTTAATACGCAATGCCTTCAGTATTCGGGGCAAAGTGGGCAACCGAATGTCTTAACACAAGTGTTCCTCTGCCTACCCTGCTGTGTGCGGGATACAGCGTGAAGCTGATTTAATTTTGATTTCATTTTAATTTGTAATTGATGATGATGATGATGATGAATGCGTCATTCTCGACTTCTCCGACACAGATAGGAAGTACCCATGTACCTCCTAAAATAAAGTAAAATTTAAGCTCTAAATTTCACTCGACAATTTTTTACGTACAGGCTTTATACAATCGTCTACAAAGTGGTTTGATATAATTTTTTTATGATCTTTTTTTTAATTACTATATAAGACTTTATGATTAAAAGTTTTTTTCTGGCTCCACTTTTATAATCACTCAAATAAATACAATACTGGGCTTAAATCTCGTGATCTATACAGACTGGAAAATATATCCTAATAGTCTTTCTGAGTCTTGCTTGCTTCGCGCAGTCAGTTAGAGAAACTGAGGAAAATGTATTTTTTAAAAGTTATATCTAAATTTTCTCGTTTCACGTTGTATCACAAATGTGACAGGAATAACTCTCTGTTTCTTACTTTCCATCCAATTTTTAAGACATTGTGTGTCGAATGGCGATACTTAACGCCGCGCTTTCCCTATTACCAGAGCATGAAAATGAAAAAAAAAATCTCGCGAAAGACAATCAATCCTGCAAGCATCGTATTTAAAATGTGACCGAAACAACTATTTATTAAATCACTTAAACGCTAATAGAATCGTCAATGATCGTCGCTGTTCAAATTTTAATTATTTTTTACTTAATTTATTTACGGAATTACCGTTAGTAATAGAAAATTATACATCGATTGTTATTATAAAAAAAAAATCATTCATAAACAAATTGAGTTCAATAAAAGAAAAAATATATAAAAAAAACTATTTTTATTATTCCATCACCTTAACCTTTTCTGGAATGAATAACAATAATATAAAAAATATAATATGATACACATTACCCTATATTTCTAAACACAATAACCAATTCTCCATTTATACCATAAATACTAAAAGTATTATTTTAGTTGTTTCAAAGGAAATAACAAAAAGTTTGAGCCCTTTTATAGGTAGCAATCATCTGAATTTAAAAAAAAAACATTTATTTTCTAAGGGCTTTACAAAATTTACTGGCTTTATCAAATTCACTGGCTATATTAAATTATATAAATATAACAAAATCACAAAAACATAAAAAAAAAACATTTATATTAGACATCGAAATAAAAAATGAACCAAAAAATTAAAAATGTTCAATTTCATATTTAAACAGATATGTATTTCATCGTCCATTGTTGTATTTACTTTACCACACTGCATATAAATATATAATACAAAGAAAAAAATATCAACAAAAAAAACTAAATTGGAAGTGTTTCACTTCAATAGATAGAAAAAATAGATAAACAAAAAAATATTAAATAATTATTAACATTCACAAAATATAATTTTAATTTATTAAAAAAAAACACAAAATAAAATAAATTTAATATCATATTTATACCGAATAATAAATATTATACTGTATATCTTATATTTATAGTTTAGCACCGCTCTTGAGCAAGGGTCCAAGTTTCTGAGCGAGCATAATATTCCCAGCAATCTTTATTTTCCCCTTCAAGTAGGCCACCTGGGGGCTCAGGGTGCCCGCTGCTATCTCTATGAGGTCGTCGTCGGACACCGTCATGGTTGTGTCGGCCTTGCCAGATTTTGGCTCTCCCTGGTATACTGTCAAACCTGACTTTAGGTCTAAAGCTGAAATAATAAATAGAAGTTGTTAATTACATATTATCTGTATCTCTTATATATCACTTATTTGTAAATTGGTAGTTGCTAAGAAGCTAATAATTAAATAAATAAAATAAAAAAATAATCAGCTTCACGCTGTTGCCGAATTCTGGAGGCATTGTGTGTTGAGTGAAATTATAAATAGAAATTATTAATTACATATTATCTGTATCTCTTATATATCACTTATTTTAATCATTTGTAAATTGGTAATCGCTAAGAAGCTCATAAATAAATAAATAAATAAATAAAATCAAAAAATAATCAGCTTCACGCTGTTGCCGAATTCTGGAGGCATTGTGTGTTGAGTAGCGGAATTAAACGCCTTTGCCGCGCTTTACCTACACCAGAGCGAAGAAATGGAAATATAAATTTAAAGAAATATTTCATCTCCTCGAGTGGGGATCCAACCCACAACCAGTCGATTTTACAGTCACTCTTTGTGCCGCTGCGCCAATACTAGCCTGATTTTAATTGTTATCAGATAATTACCACAACTGGGTATAAAGTATCTAATCTGGTTTGTTTTGTTTGGTAATCAAAATAAGAGAGAAAAGAACTCGAACGAAAGAGTCTATCCTGAGTGAGTTAGTTCTTCTACATTAATTTTAATATGGTTTCCAAAAATACTATACTTACTCCACTGTTTAACAGTTTTGCCATTCTCCGTAATATTATACAAATAGACAGCACCAACATTCTTTGCTTTGTCGGGGTTTTCTTTAATGCCTTCTTCTATTTTTGCAAATAACGAGTCACTTTTCAACGATGAACTTGAACCCGCAACCTTCGCCGAGTCAGCGGGAGAGGATTGGTCACCCTCTTTCACTACATTCTTTAAATCGACGAACGCTCCTGGAAATTTAATTTTGTATTCAATAAATACATAGATAATTCTATTGTAAAAATGTTAAATTGATACATAAAAGTAAGTACAATACTTAAAGGTAATAATACTACTAAAATAAATATTTTAAGACTGATTTTGAACTAATATAAAACAAATCTTAGAAAGAACAAAACAACAAGAGAGAAATAATGCAATCAAATTTCAAAAATATATTTGTTAGTTAATTACATTCACTACAAAAATTCCAAAAAAAAAAAAATTGTTATATATTTTAGTGTCATAAATCACCTCCAATAACAACATTGCCCGTCTCCTTAACCTTTGTCTGGAAGTGAACCCGGGACTTCTCCAGCCACATCTCAGTGATCAGCGTCTGTCCGGGCACGACGGGTTTTGCGAAACGTGCTTTAATCGCTTTCACGTTGGATGGCTCATTGCCTGCGTATCTGAGGAGATAATAATGGTTTTTAACATTTTTTTAAGTATTATTCCAAACTTAAAAAAGAAAAATACTTATTTAGAAAACATATAAAAATTTGAACGTAGCGGGACTCAAACCCGCGCCTCTTGCTAACAACATAAGTAAGTTGTAACAAGCGTTTCGTACGAACATAAGTAAGTTGTAACAAGCATTTCGACGTAGCTTGATGAGAACGTATGGGTTAGTGGTCAGAGCGCCTGGTCGGTTTTCAGGAGGCGCGGGTTCGAGTCCCGCTATGTTCAATTTTTTATACGTTTCTAAATAAGATAATAATGATGTTAGAATCGGAAGCGGTTAACGATTTTAAAAAACAAGACAAAAACACATATTGTTTATATGTTTCTAAAACATTCGAAAAGAGCTTCTACGTGATAGCAATAAGTGATATGTATCACCCAATAACAATATTTCACACGAGTTTCCTTCCAATGAGGGCCATTGCTTACAAGCAACTGTTCCTTGGCTTTTTTTTTAGTCTTGGCTTTATTACTGTTGACTTGGACTGGTCTTGACAGCGTCTAAAGAATTAATTAATTGAGGCCGGGGTTGGACTATAAACGCGATGGTTATGGATTTGATTCCTACTTGGGAGGGAATGAAATATTATTATTTGCTGGCTCTGGTAATAAAATTATACGCGGCGTTAAGTTACGTCATACAACACATTGTCACTTGAGAACGGTTGAAAATGAAGTGTTTTATTACTAGGTTTCCAGTCTCCCCTGCTATACGTACAGTGTAAAGTTAAAAAAAATATATTAGTTTAAGCATAAACGAGACTTCTAGCGCTAATTTTAAAATAAAATAACACAAAATAACTTACTGAGCAACGACATGTCTAACAGAGAAGCCAAGAGACGCCAATCCGTGAAGAATGGGCTTTGGATGTCCACTCACGCTGGCCACGTTCGGGTCTATGTGAAGCGGGTTCAAATCTCCAGACAATCTGTTGAGGAATAAAACGTATTATTTAAATTATGTAGTTTGTTCATAATTTTTATGAATATGATTGCTTATTTTTCTATTTTCCAGTATAAAAAACTGTATATAGTTGAACAGGTATTATATTAACATTGCATCTATCCTTATTACTCAGTGAATTACTTTAAAAATCATATACTAACACTAACAAAATGAAATTTTGGGGCATAATTCGTAAGCAACGGACACAAGCACCAGTGGGACTGTAAACACAACAATTGTGCGTTCCATTACAATTCGAAGAATATAATATTTATTTCCATTTCCTCTTCCTGTCCCGAGACATAGCGCAGCGTTGAGTTTCGTTACTCAATACGCAATGTCTAGAGAATGTGTGTAGTCGTGCGCCGCTCGCGGAGGGCATCAGACGCTACTTTTACCGCGGCGACGGAAGTACACGCAGCAAGCACCCGCTTTGTTCCAATGCGAGGGCATGCTGTATCGCATAGTGGATGAGGAATCGTAGACTTCATTAAGTATGCTTTCTGAACTTTCGTGCATTGTTCATTCAGAAAGAATCAATATTAAGAAAACTCCTAAAGTCAGATTACCTGTAGAGCGCCGCCTGATCCTCGCCAGTGCGCTGCTGGCGCACGGCGTCGGGCGCGCGCGCCGGCGCCGCCACCACGCCCACCGCCCGCGCGGAGTTGCGTGCGCCGCCGAACCCGCCCTGACCCAGCACGAAGATGTGCTGCTGCGTGCGGATTATTAGCTCACGATCTTGGTAGATTTCACCTAGCAATCATTATTCGGTTTAAATGTATATCAAAGAGGGCGAACAAACAATATACAGGGTGGATGAGGCAGCGCTCCTTTTACGGAAATAGCATATAGGGTAAAAATGTAATACCTAAAGAAATTAATCAAAAGACCTCAACAGTTTAAGACGTAGTATTTTTTTTTATTTCACGATGTTTATCCATACCTAAATTTCGTGTGACGCAGTTACGCATAGATACCAAAAACGTAAACACATACTACTACAAAAATACTACTAAAGGTTAATCAACTTTGAACTTTGCCGCCAATACCTACGACTCAATTTCGAAATGAGGCGTATGCGGCGGTTTCCCTTTGATCTTCATTCAGATCGGTCATTTTTGGCAGTATTAGGATTTTATAGGGTAGTTAACACTGTGGTTTCATTTAAAGTGGTGCTGACAAAAACACTCTGTATAACTAACAAAAAAAAATGTATCGTGAAGATGCAAAATAGCAAAGAAGCGAGAGAGAAGATTGGTAAACAGAAAATACTCTGAATCACAACTGACTATTAGACCGAATTTAAAAAAAACAATGTATAGGACGGGGAAATAAATCTTCCAGAGAATGAAATAGTACCTGACATTGTGTGAGAAGAAACAGGGAATGCTTTATGATATATGAGAGACATAGAAAAATGAAAAAGTTTCAGATTTAAACGGCATAAGCTATGAAATATTAAAGCAACCGTAAGTAATTACATCAATAATCACTACTTCAGAAATTTTCAACAACGTGATCGATCACAGAAATCACCCCAAAACAATAGACTAAATCAATCTTAATCCTACTATTGAAGAAAGGTTAGTGCGATATTGGTAACTGTCAAATCATCAGTCTAATGTCCAATATTTATAAGATTTTTGTAAATCTTTGCATCTTGAAAAGAATAACAGGAAACTAGACGAGCCACAGCCCATAGAAGAGACTGGATTCCATAAAAACTTCTAGGGCTTAAAGGAAATAATAAAAAACAAAAACCTCGACAAAAATTAACTGTTTAACACAATATGCATTCTAACTGAATTTAAATACGGAAACAAAACATAGCTTTAAGCAAAAAACGTAACAAGCAAACTCTCCATATGCCAACATGCCATCGAAAGAAGTATTACTAGGATCAAAAGATAAGGCGAAGTAAGAAGTAGCAGCATCAGAAGGTAGACCAAGGTCCAGGATATAACTTTGAAAATACGGAGACAAGTAGAAATATCAGCAAGCCACAGCAAATCAGATGAGACAACGGTACCCAAGAAAAGAAAAAAACAAAGAGATAGACGTAGACCACAGATAGTGAAGTTAGACAAGTCACGGGGATAACAAGGGGTAGAGTGGCTATAGAAAGGCCAGAATGACATACATTAAAGGAGGCCTTTGCTACCAGGCAAATGCTCACATTAACTTGGGGCAAAAGAAAAAATGTGAATAACGAAGAAAATATCACATAATGTTATAGAATCATAAACCGTAATTGTTCTTACACATTTGTGAGGCACACCGTATCGTAGCATAATTGGATATTTTTTATTATGAATGCAATAGCTTTGGACTCTGGCATTAGTTAGAATATTCCTATATCATATTAAGTGTATTCGTTTTCATAAACGATTTAAAATATGTACAAAAAGTTGGTTTAGTGTTATACATCTTTAAAGTAAACCAGCAAATAGAGTTAGTCTTGTAGCATAAGTAAAGATATTAAGGCAGAAAATTAATATTTTTAAATTTAATTTTTTCTGACTTTTATTTGATAAAAATGTCTGAAATCATTCACTTTCTAATCCATAGTGTTCCAACAATAAAAGTATAGTCATTTTTTTTTAATTTTCCAGATTCTGCACAATTAAAAAAAGTTACTACACTTTTACACAAATTGTTATAATAATACCTACATATCATACATAGTATAAAACATATGATGTATTGACATGTAAAAAAATATTATTATCATAATATTTAATCTTTGTTATTTTACTTTCGATTGCAAACGTATTATAACATTAATCAAAAAATATTATCGTTATCTTTAATATTTACGTTAACACTAAAAAAAAATACGTACTTACTACTGATGTACCTATAATATTATCTAATACAGTGTATTTGAATTTCTCAATCTTTGTACTTAGGATACAATTCATTTTTTCAGCTTCACGCTGTATCCTGCATATAGCAGGGTAGGCAGAGGAAACCTAGTGTCGAAAAACACTCCGTTCTCGATAACAGAGCAAAAAAAAGAATACATTAATGAATAATAATTAAATTCCGTGAAGAATCGAACGTACAATCATCATGTTTAAAATCTCACACGCTTGTGCCACTGTGCCACGACGGCCTCTCAAACGGTTTTAACTCAAGGCTCCCTCCGCCTACTCTACTATATATAGGATATAGGGTTGAACTATAAAAAATATTTTTATAGGTAATTTAAAAATATATATATAATTTTTCACACTATTATTATTTTATAACTTGCCAAGGTTAGCTGGTAGTGCTCTTTAACGTTAGCACCGGCGTTTTGCCTGTGTATTTTAAATAAACAATATATAAAATAAAGAAAAATTTTATATAACAAGAGGTGCATTATCTTTCGATCACACCAATGTAGTTAACTTAAAACTTAATAATAACACAATAACTTACTGTTGACTATGGCAACAGCGCTAGACCCCTTGTCCAAAAGGTCCACGACGTAGTTTCGTACTGTGAATTCACCTTCAGTGCCCGGCAATTCTTTTAGGAACTCGATGTATTGCTCTCCGTGTAATATCTATAAATATATTTTTTTTATTTGTAAAAATATCAATAATTATTTGAATTATTTTAAAATGTGTCTGGCAACTGGACTACATCATTCCTAATATTATTCCCAAGACAATAATTTAAAAAATAACTTTAGAATTTAACGCAAACTAGTACTTTTTGCATCTTAGTTACCTAATAACTGCCAAAGTAGCCTCCACCCAAAATCCATATTCCCTAATAGTACTTACCTGTGTTGGGTGTATGCACACAGAACCTTTCAGATTTTATAAAATAACGAAGGTACTGTTCTACTATTGGTTCTCTCTCTCTCTATTTGTTAACACACAGTTTGATAAAACCTAACGTTTCATATAATTTACAATGGTACCTGGGGATCGACATTTAAAATACTATAATTTAGAGGCAGTCGATCCGCAGCGGCACAAGCGAGTGACTGTAAACGTGGCGGTTGTGGGTTCGATTCCCACTCGGGGGAATTAATTATTATTTACTAATATCTTCATTTCTTCGCTCTAATGATAAAGCAAAGCGCGGCGTTGAATAAAGTCACTCACCACGCAATGCCTTGAAAACTCAGCGGAAAGTGGGGAACACTAGGTTCCCTCTATATAGGAAATACAATAAAAAAAATATAACCTATTAAATAATAAAATACAAACATTAGTAAAATCTGCGAATTTCCCCGGTGGCATGTTCTGCGACACGACGGGTGACTCCAGCATCATGCCCGCCAGTATGAAGAATGTTGGAAGGGGACCGAAATTTTCATGACTTTCGTATAGAAAACGTAATTCCGACTCGTTTACTACGGAGGCACCGACTGAAAGAATATTGTTATTTAATATTTATACGGCGTTGAGTTCTGCCACTCAACATGCAATGACTCCAGAATTCGGCAGAAAGTGGGGAATGGAGTGTCTTAACACTAGGTTCCCTCTGCCTACCCTGCTGTGTGCGGGATACAGCGTGAAGCTGATAATATTTATATTAAGATGATTCAAATGGTAAATTTTAAAAATTAAAAATATCTGACTATAAGCGCAACGATTGTGGGTTCGATTCCCACTCAGAGTAATGAACTATTTCCATTTTATTGCTCTTGGGTGCGGTATTGAATTCGTTGAAACGTCTCGAAAATTGAGTGGTGCGTGGGGAACGGACGCGTGTCTTGAACACTAGGTTCCCTTGCTATATGCTGGGTACAGCGTGAAGCTAAATAATTTTTTAAGATATTATTATTAAGCACTTCTTAAATTAAACATTGAATATTAAACGATAGACATTATTCAAAACCTTTTAACCATGTAATAAACAAAGTATATATAATAACTTTATTATGACCGCTCTTAACTAATATTTTCTATATTGTAAATATTCGACTTACTTCCAAGTGCATAGCAGACGAGGTCCTTGGAGTTGTATTTGTATGTACCCCAGTACGACGGATGCTCGCTGTTTAATTTGCTGCGATCTTCGAAGTCCTAGCAAAATAAATATAACATAAAAATTAAAATAATTAAATCAGCTTCACGCTGTATTCCGCAAACACCCTGCTGTTTAGGCAGAGGGAACTTAGTGTTAAGACACTCCGTTCCCCACTTTCCGCCGAATTCTGGAGACATTGCGTGTTGAATAGCGGAGCTCAACGCCGCGCTTTACCTCGACACCCGAGCGAAAAAATTAAAATTTAAATGTAAATAAATATTTTATGGGGTGTGGCGAGTGGGGATCGAACCCACAACCAGTCGATTTTACAGTCACACTTTGTGCACCTGCACCACGACTGGCCTGAAATATCACATAATAACTTATTATTAGACTACTCATTTACTGTAATAGTCCAGGGAAAAAGACTTTAGAAACATTTTTTGACTAAATTCTGAATGTACTGTAAACCCTATAAATGTCTAATTTAAACTAGCTAAGATGGATGTTATCTATATATATAAAAGGACTTGTGCTGACTGACTGAGGTAAGACGCACGCAGAGCCGTAACCGCTGATGGTAGAAACGTAAAATTTGGGCAGATGTTTATTTTCATATTCTGGACATCCACTAAGAAGGGAATTTGAAAAATTTTAACCCTAAAGGGATGAAATAGGGGTTGAAAGTTTGTATGGAAAAAAAAATTATCTGCACCGATTTTTATAAAATTTGAAATTCAGACTCTTAAAAATATTTAATTGAACACATGTTTCATGGTTTTTAAGAATTCAGCCCCTAAGGGTTTAAATAAGGGGTTGAAAGTTTATATGGAAAAATCTGTAAATTGCCACCGATTTTTATAAAAATTTAAATGCAGACTGTGAAAAATATTTTATTGAATACATGTTTCGTGGTTTTTTTAGAATTCACTCCTAATAAGCGGGCGAAGCCGCGCGCGCCCTCTAGTATAATACAAAATTATAAAATATATAAATATTACAATACAGAATTTTATTTAATATTTGTATTCTTAAGCTTCTTGGCCTTTGATTTTCCTCAAATGTCAACATTTTTCCCATTGCTAAAGATTTAATAAACAGGAAAAATGTTTTGGAACATCTACAAAGTTTGTACATTATAGTTTTTCCTAATACGGATTTTAAATGTTATATGAGTGACATAACGTCGGAACTACAAAAAAAACTTGACACCACATTAATTTTAAAATTAAAAATAGAAATGAGGCCAATTGTGGCGAAGCGTAGGGGCAGGGGTTGTGGGTTTGATCCCCACTCGAGGAAATGTAATATTTATTTACATTTATTTAAAAATATTTCATTACTTCGCTCTGGTGTCGAGGCAAAGCGCTGCGTTGAGTTTCGCCACTCAACACGCAATGCCTTAACACTAGTTTCCCTCTGCCTGCCCTGCTGTGCGCGGGATACAGCGTGAAGCTTATTTTTTTAAAATAGAAATTGATTTCACAATTTACCTGTAATTTTTGCACTAAATCGATAGTGACTTCGGCTATTTTGTCGATACGCTTCGCATCGCTCATATTGACGACATCCCGCCAGTGTTCTTTCACTGATTCTATTGTCACTGGATCTGATGGTTTGTTTCTGTTTTAAATTTATATTATATATTAATAAAAAAGTTATTAATAATATATAAAAGACAATAATTAATAATATTTTAATTTGAAGTACTAATTTATTATAGACTTTTGTTAATAAAAATACATTTAGAAGCAAAATATAATCATAATATACATATTTATGTTAATTTAGGCATATGTAAGAATAGACAATAAAAATTTAATAAACTATAATTTATTATATTAGTTAACCCTTTCCAAAAACAGTAAAGTCCTATTGAATATTTTAAACAAGCGGTTTTTATAATTGATTTTTTTTTTATTAATTTACCTTAGCGGAGCGCCATTAGACCTGACGATGTGCGCTTTGGAAGCAAAGCCGAGGGTCGAGTCAATAATTTCACCATTTGCTTCAAACGATTCATGTACCATGTATGCCTAAAACAATACAAGATAAATGAACAAGAAGTCCTAGTTATCCTTTTTACATTCTTAATTATTTTGAGAAAAAAAATATAAATAACAGAAATTTCTCTTTTATAAAGAAATAAATGTAATATGTATTGATTAATTAATATGCATTTTGGATATTAATTAATACATCAAAAATCTTTTGTAAATGTATATAAATCAGATGTTTGAACTAAGATGGTGTCATATTAATATTTAAATATTAGTATTAACTTTTTTTTAAATTATACAACGCTGCGTTTTCCAGCTCGATCCATACTACCTAGGCGTGAGTAGTAGGGATTGGTGCGTTCTGGCTCATTAAATTGATCGCCTTATCAATCAAAATTTTCCGCGGATTTTCTCGCGGGTCGCGGTTTAGATTAATTAATTGACCGCGGATTAAATTGATTACCCCGGATCCGCGGATTTTTTCGCGGTTAGTA
>JAATLQ010038473.1:92172-110684 GCA_013421005.1 Heliconius erato x Heliconius himera | reverse complement strand
CCGGAAGCGATCTGTCCGTGAAATTGTTGCTTAAGAACTATTTTATGCAGTGGTCTTTTTATCTCTTCAAATGCTGTACAAATAGCCTCTCAGAATACATTAGCACCTCGTTTCATCTTTTGTCCATTTTCCTTTTGGGGGTTTTAGAAAAATATAAAAGATAAAACGATTCTCTAAAATGTTTCACAGAGAATATCGTCTTTGTGGTCCAAGACTAAGCTGTTGTGCAATGAATGAATCGTGAAATTCTTTTATTAAATATAAATAAAAAAAACATTGAATAAGGATGTTTTATGGTTTTTTTAAATATAACAGAGAAGACAGAGGAAACATAGTGTAAAGATTATAAAAAGAGATTTTCGTTTTCAAGGCATTGCGTGTTTTGTAACGGAGCTCAAACGCCGCACTTTACCACGTTACCAGAGTGAGGAAATGAAAATATTTAATATTTCGTTTCCCCGAGGAAGAATCGAACCCACAACCATCGCGTTAACAGTCACGACGTCACGGATGATATCATAATTATCCTTGAGGCCATCCTCATTAGGTTCATGATAATCAAAAAATAATCACGCGGTATCCCGCATAGAACATGGAAGGCAGAGGGAACCTAGTATTAAGACAATTCGTTCCCCACTTTCCGCCAATTTTTTCAAAGGATTGCGTGTTGATTGGTGGAACTCAACGCCGAGCTGTTGCTTTGGTGCCAAAACGAATATAATATTATAAGGAGCACATTTGATTTATATCGTAACGCGTACACAAGTATTGATTCAGACGCATCACCGCCCACAGTGATATGCTTACACGCCGGCACGGGGGTACGCGGATTGATCTCGGAACTAATTAGCGACTGTTCCATGTTCGAATACGTACGTACGTTTGTTCACCGCGCGTCAGTCAGTCAGTAAGTCACCTCTGTGCGTGTGGCTTAATTATAATAATAATATGCTTTGCATTTGTATTGTTAGTATGAGGCCAGTCGTGGCGCAGGGGCGCATAGTGTGACTGTAAAACCGACTGGTTGTGGGTTCGATCCCCACTCGAGGAGATGAAATATTTACTCAAATTTATATTTAAATTTCTTCGCTCTGGTGTCGAGGCAAAGCGCGGCGTTGAGTTCTGCCACTCAACACGCAATGCTTCCAGAATCCGTCAGAAAGTAGGAAACGGAGTGTCTTAACACTAAGTTCCCTCTGCATACCCTGCTGTGTGCGGGATACAGCGTGAAGCGGATTTTTTTTTAGTAATAAGATCATTGGAATTTGTGACAGGTTGATATAGAGAAATCATCAGTTTTTTTTTGTTTCCATAATAATTTCATTTAAGAAGCGTTTTTTTGATGTTATTTAGACGTGTATGTCCAATTCGAATTTAAAAAAAGTTATGGTATTTTCTACTAGCTTCAAACTACTAAACAATCAGATTTCAGGTGTAATTTTCATCACAACGACTTAAAGCACGCAGATTTAATTGCCTGATAAATACAATTACGATTGCATTCACATTCACAAACTTCACGTTACGTTACGTTACTGTTGATTAAAGTTAATTAATTCATGTATTGATTAGCTACATGCATATCCCGTATCTACTATCTAGCAGTAGGACAGAACATTGAGTCCCAATTCTCCGTTTTCCACTTAGTCAGCGATTCACCTTCATATTGCATGTCCCACAGTGGAAGGACCCAGGGTCTTTGTCACACTAACGGGAAAAAGACAACTAATTGAAAGAAACGGCAATTTTAATATTCAAAAGATGCATACATTGTACACAATCGCGAATAAAATCAAAATAAATTAGAAGATATTTCCATAAAAAAGCATGTAATAAGGCGTAAGCTGTTGCCGCTTATGGCTCATAAAGAAGCAACACCTTCTTAACAACTTGAAAGACCGACAAAGGAGCCCCCCCACAAAAGGGCATCCTTTCACACTCGCATCTAGAAGAGAAATGTATATATCTCAGTGAATATCGATTTCAAATAAAATTGCAACCTTTTCAGATAACGAGGTGACGTTTCCCCTTTTTCCGCTGCTCGACGCGTTGTACATCGAGAATTTATACACCGAAATAAGGAGATAACGAAGCTAATGGTTGAAAATCGTAGAGAATTGGCCTGCCGTTGTTATTTCGATATTCTGACAAACTGTTTTCTTAATTTCCAGTTTCGATGATCGGTTTGATGATTAATAAATGTTATATATAATTTATTTAACTTTATAAAGATCCACGCAATCCTAGAGACCACCTAGGCCCAATGGGGCGGTGTTGGTTGTAGGTTTGATCCCCGCTTAGGGAATATTGTAGGTACCTATTAGTATTTTTAATTTTGTTCCGCTACTTAAACGCAGTGTGCCGATATATCACGATTACGATAGAAAATAAGTTAAAATAAAAATCATAAAAATGTAATATTTCCAACAACATAACTTGGAAAGGAATCATTTATAAAAAGAAATACTGTTTCATTAGTACTTACTTTGTTTCAATAATATTCATAAATAAGAAAAACTGAAACTAAAATAAAATCATTACAATAATTAATTTTAAAATTTTAAATTAAATCACATAGAAATATTGTTCAAAAAGATTTTAATATCTTAAGGCCAATATCACCGACAAAGGGGTGGTTCAATATGTTCTCGTGTCCACCCCGCGGCCGGTACTTGTTGCTCCAAGTAACTAGATACGTCTGCTTTATAGCATAATTTGGGAGCCGGTCTCTTCGAAGTTATTTATGCTATGGGAAAAATAAAATTGTTGCATAAAATACTTAAAGTATTTATGAAGTCACCAATATAAAATATCGCACTGTTTGAAAGAAACTCTACGATAGCGTTACGTTATTATAAGTTTCTTTAAGTATACCTAGAAATAAGGAAATGTTTTAAAAATAAAAATATAAAAAAGTAGTGTAGGTTTTTTTTTATGCATAAAAAAATATAAAAACATAGTAGGTCTTGCAAGGGAAAGCCTTATAAAATTAATTATTTTTTTATTCTGATAATATTTTGATAATGCGGGATATTTATCCTATATGTTTATACGTAGGTGTTATAGATAGATACACTACCATGCAAAAGTTATAAATAGCAACACTAATATTATTTAATAATTTTATTTTTAATCGCGACAGATTGTAGGTTCGATTTCCACTCGAGAACATGCAATATTTAATATTTTAATTTCTTCGCTCTGGTGTCGAGGTAAAGCGCAGAGTTGTGTTCCGCCACAGTACATGCAATGTCTCCAGAATTCAGAGGAAAGTGGGGAGCTGAGTGTTTAAAAACTAAACTGAAAAAAAGAAGAAATAATAATTATTTATTTTTTTCTATTTGTCCACAGATTCTTCTACCTTTACCACTTCTCGTTCTACGCGTACCACTACCGCTTCAATGGACAGTACAGTAGCCTTGCCCTCGTGACGTCGTGGCTCTTTATACAGGTAAACTTACTTTTTTTAAAGCTAATTAATTATTTTATAAAACGCATAGTAATAAAAAAATATAAATATAATTCTCTATTTGTTTATTAAAATTATGTGTAGTAAAATTATTTTTGGATAGGTAAAGATAAAAAAATATTTTTTTTTAATTGTGTAGTAATATTTTTTGAGGCCAGTCGTGGAGCAGGCGCACAAGCTTGTGACTGTAAACGCGATAGGTTGGTTATAGGTTCGATTCTTACTCGAAAAAATTAAAGGAAATACGAGGACATTAAAATTTTAAATATATCAAAAGTGCGGAAAGGAAGCGTCTTGAATGAGAACGTACTGTTTTAACACTAGCTTCCCAGGTTTCCAGGTGCCAGGTGCAGGAGGTTGAGTGTGAATTTGATATATTTTATTTTATATAAAACATTCAGTCCCATTACATTGCTCTCTGTAGTTATATATTTTTTTTATTGTATTAATAATGTATGCACTACATTTTTTCCAAATACATATAAAATATTGTAATAAAATATTATTACAAATTTTGAAGTCACTATCAAAAAAGCGTTAAACGCAGTTCGTTACAACGCACACGCACCACGTCACCCCGGTCCCCGGTCCCCGGTCCGGTGTTTGTTACAACTGCTGTATGTTTTTTTTTTATTTATTACCATTTAACAAATTAGTACAAAAACGTCAGTATACATAACATCTAAAAACCAAAAAAGGTTTGTAACGATGTTAAAAATGTTTTTACTATAATATTACACAATTTTAATTTACAGTAAAGTTAAATAATAATAAAAAAATCTAATAAATAATGTTAAACACTATTATTCACAAAATATGTTTTTAACACTGTTGTGATATTTTCTTTTTTGATAACTTTAAACCTCCAAAATTCAGTGGACAATGGGAAACGGAGTGTCTTAGCACTAGCTTCCCTCTGGGGATAAATAAAGGCATATAAAATATTGTAAATAGTAATAAAATATTATTACAAGATTTGAAGTCACTATCAAAAAAAGCGTTAAACGCCGCTTCGTTACAACGCACTCGCACCACGTCACCCCGGTACACCCGGCCCGGTGTTTGCCCAGTCCACTTTGATGTCGGTCAACCGCCGCGGGCCGCGCTGTCCAGTCCCCGGACAAACTGTTTGTACAACTCTATATTAGCTACCGGGAAGCGGTTATTAATACAAGCTGGAAAAACATTATGTTGACTTTTTCGTTTTAATTGTTGGTATTATCGCGACACACTTTTTTTTAGTATAAATATGTTCGTTGGTTCGTTTTGGATATGGTTAATTTTTTTTGGTTTCGAAATTGAGATCAGTATGAGAAAATGGTCGGGTTAAAATATGGTATACGAATTTTCATTTGGTTTCCTCTTTATGTTAAGATTGTATGTTCTGAAAACATATTCTAATAATCTCTTATACAAATAAATCAGCTTCACGCTGTATCCCGCTCAGGATAGGCAGAGGAAACCTAGTGTTAATACACTCAGCTTCACACTTTCTGCCGATTTCTGGAGGAATTGCGTGTTGAGTGGCAGAACTCAACGCCGCGCTTTGCCTCGACACCAGGTCGAGGAAATGGAAATATAAAATTAAGTAAATATTTCATCTCCTCGAGTGGGGATCGAACCCACAACCAGTCGGTATTACAGTCACACTTTATGCCGCTGCGCCACGACTGGCCTCAATATTAATTTAATTTTTTTTCTTAAACAATCATAAATGAAGTTCTTGAAATTTATTAGCGAGATTTAACCGTAGCAAATATATATGTATAGACATAGATATACAGAAACTCCACTTAGCACAGAAAGGGCCAAATATTAAATAAGATAGTGCTGACAGAGCAACAATGAGACGGGTCACGGGGTCGCTGTGGGGATCGGGATGTTGAGATTTCGCTCACACAACTACAATATATCCACCTTGTGGTTATTATTTTTAAACTAAAGGAGAAAGCCTCTTATCCGAACGGCGTCGGCCTCGAGCACATTTGTCAACAAATCACGTACCGTACGTTATTATGACTTAGCACTCTTGACGCGCGTCACCTCGCGGAATACGTAGATACGTGTGACGTAAAATTGTGACGGAAAATTATATTTGGATTTTTTTTTTTTGGTGTCATGCTGAAATTATGACGAGTTGTTGTAGTACTAATCTAGTAGTAATTTATCAGCTTCACGCTGTATCCCGCACACAGCAGGGTAGGCAGAGGGATCCTAGTGTAAGACACTCCGTTCCCCACTTTTTGTTAAGTGGCAGTACTCAACACTGCGCTTTGCCTCGACACCAGAGCGAAGAAATGGAAATATAAATTTAAGTAAATATTTCATCTCTTCGAGTGGAGATCGAACCCACGACCAGTCAGTTTTACAGTCACACTTTGTGCCGCTGCGCCACGACTGGCTTCAATATTAATCTATTAGTAATGTAATTAATATTGCAGAACAAAAGTACAAAATAGAATGACTTTCATAAATCTAAGCTTTAACATATTATTGTATTTCTGAAAAAGGATATCCATTTTCAATATCTACTCGAGTTGTCACAATATTGTATCGTTATAAGCAGGAAACAATTATCGTATAAGAAACAAACGTATAAACATAGAGCGGGGAAGTGGGCCTCGCTGCGTGCAGGATGTAGTCGGGGGTCGATTTCCGGGGCGGAACTAATAACACGCCACGAACGGCCCGGTCGGCTCCTGACAGATATTGTATTCAGTTTAGAAAGCTATTTTAATAAACGTATACTGCTTGTTGACAAAAGAAAAATTAAATTTATGTATTGTTAACTACAGCTTAGTTTAGATCTTTCGATTATCGGAAGGGGAATTTATTGGGTAAATATAAATAATTTTAAATTCCGTATTATATTGATGAGGCCAGTCGTGACGCAGGGGCACAAAGTGTGACTGTACAATCAATCGACTGTTTGTAGGTTCGATCCCCACTCGAGGAAATTAAATATTTATTTGCATTTATATTTTCATTTCTTCGCTCTGGTTTCGAGGAAAAGCGCGGTGTTAAGTTCCGCCACTCAGCACGCTTTGTCTCCAAAACTCGGCGGAAAGTGGGGAATGGAGGGTCTTAACACTAGGTTCTTCCCTCTGCCTACCCTGCTGTGTGCGGGATACAGCGTGAAGTTATTGTATTGATAGTTGATATTATTGAAGTCGTCTTTCATAAAAGTTAGAATTTACATTCTAGTTTTCACACATATACATGTTGTCGTTGAAATAATCAAAATAATATTTTGCTATACGTTTCGTCAAGGGGAACGGCAGACTCCGTCAGATTACAGGATGGGGGACGTCGAAAAACAAGGAGACTCTACGGAATGCAAAGTGGGGCTTATCTTATAATCATCGAGCGTGTCAGGTTATTAATAAAAATCAAATTTCATGAGCAACTCCTCACCGTAGATGCGGCGCGCATATATTTACTTTCAAATCGGAAGAAGTGAAAGCTGAACCGCCTCTGTAACGTTCTTGTAGTACCGAAATTTAAATTTTTATATTGATAGGTTTTGTTCATAGCTAAGTTCAGTGGAAAGGTATTATTAAGAAGGCATTATTATTGTACAAAAAATTGACTGCTTGGGTATTATCGTTATTTTATATTAAAAATAGTCGTCAAGGCCGTCTTGACGCAGCGGTACAAGGGTGGGACTGTAACGCGACGGCTGTGGGTTTGATTCCCACTTGGGGAAACGAATTATTGTTTATTAATATTTTTATATATTTTGTCCGGCGTCGAGTTTCGCCACTCAGCATGCAATGCCTTCAGAATTCGGCGGAAAGTGGGGAACGGAGTGTTTTAACACTAGATTCCCTCTGCCTACCCTGCTACATAGGATACGACGTGACGCTGATTTATTTACGGGTATTTAACAATAGTAATTATTAATATATGTACAACAAATTATTCTATAATTACATGACTAACGGATGATTTAGCAAATTTGAATAAAGTCCTAAATAAACACGGATGAACCGTGATGAGAGCACACCGGAGTGGTGTAATCTTCTAGATCTCTCGCTAATCATAGTTTATACTTAGTTACGCAAACTGCGGCTTGCCCTCCTCGACCACTTATACGATTTGATTCTTATGTTGGTACTTAATAAAAATTAAACTATCCATTTATATAGTGGGTTCAGTTTTTGATAGAGGCCATAGTAGCGTATGGGCACAGAATGTGACTGTAAACGCGACGGTTGTGGATTCGATTTCCACTTGGAGCAATTATTTTTTATTAATTAATATTTTTATTTCTTCGCTCTGGTATCAACGCAAAAGTGCTGCGTTTATTTCGGCCATTCAGTACGCAATGCCTCTAGAATAATAATAATAATAATTTAGAATAGATATTGTAGACAAACCTAGAAGTACCTATTTTTCATGTTGTCTAAAGTCTCTCTTTACAAAAATACAGGAAAGACGTTCGTATTTTATTAACTTATACATTTCGTAAACGTCTTCGTCTACGTCAGGATTACTTAATATTGTTTTTTTCTTTTCAACGAAATATCTGACGTTTGTACGAAGAAAGCTCTGAGTGTTGTCATACTCTGGTTTTTTCTTTGCATTCTAAATCGAAATAACTTCATTTTTGTCAGAATTTTCCACCGTCCTGGCATAATCAAAGCGCCGTCCTTAAAGAGTTTAAGACAAATTTGCGGGAAAAAATTATGATTACAAGGAGTTCTCGCGTTCTTTGGGAAAGTTTCGCCGCCTCTCAAGTTGTCTGCACGTTTTTTATTTAAGTGTATGACGCTTTCGAATTATACTCTTACACTGTGTAATCGGGCTTTCACTGTTTTACAATGTAGTTTTTTTTAGCTTCACGCTGTATCCCGCACATAGGAGGGCAAGCAGAAAACCTGGGAACATATTGTTAAGACACTCCGTTCTCATTAGAACACTCCGCCGAATTCTGGATGTATTGTGTAGTGAGAGGCGTGTGTGTGTGCATTTCAATAAAAAATGAAAGAAAAATTACAAAGATTACAACAAAAAGTCAACATAATGTTTTTCCAGTTTATATTAATAAACTTTATATTAAATATTTCATTCCCGGAATCGAACTCACGTGTCGTATTTAGAGTCGCACGCGTGTGCCACTGTTCCATGATGGGCTCTAGATGTATCTACATGTTCATATAATTGTAAATCAAATGACAAGGGATTATAACATTAAGAAATTTTACTTTCCCTCATATAAAAATCTGTCCAATTTTAAGGAATTCTTACAATTAGGCCCTGTCCCACTGCGCCACGACGGTCTCGATAATTTTATTTTATATATACAAAATAATATTAGTACAAAGCCGGTATAATCTGTTAAAAATTATCTGCAAAATTGATAAGAACCTCCAGTTTTCGTTTTTTTTTATCCATGTTCCTTTCAATCAAACATGGCAAAGGTAAATCTCAAAGCGGTATTAATGGATGTGAAAAAAGGGGAAACATCTCCATTAAATACCATTCAAACGTTTGATCCTTTTTTTATATATATTTGGCAACGATCATGGAGCAGATTACAGAGGTCGTGCTAATTAATGCCGTGCAACAACCTATTTCATAGCTTGGAATCGTATGTGATGTCTGTATATAAAAAAAAAGATTTAAATTGAGGCATGTCGTGGCGCAGTGGCAGAAAGTGTGACTGGTTGTGGGTTTCGATCTCCACTTGAGGAGATGAAATATTTACTTCAGTTTATATTTCCATTTCTTCGTTCTGGTGTCGAGGCAAAGCGCGGCGTTGAGTTCTGTCACTCAACACGCAATGCCTTCAGAATTCGGGAGAAAGGTTAGGTTCCCTCTGCCTTGCCCGCTGTCTGCGGAATACAGCGTGAAACAGATTTTTTTTTATTTAAATTGAATTGTAATTTCTTAACTATTAAATGAAATGGACGGAATTAATATTAAAACGAAATTCTGTATTAGTTAAAATATGTTTAATATTATATTAAAATAATATATTTTATTTACAACAAATTTTATTAATCTCGTTTCATTCCAACCTATAAATCATGAAGCTGCTCGAGATGTCGTCGCGAAACCCGTTACATTCACTTCTAATTCGAAAAAAAAATCAAAACGAGGGGTTGGGAAAATATAATTTGAAATAAAAGTTGGGTTGGAGCAGTCACAAGTTTCTTAATTAAAACTTACGTCGGGTGTCGCGAAGGGAAGGGAACTTTGACCCAGAAATAAATAAATAACGCAGACCATCTCGTGGTACTGTCACGGATCGCTCATTTATTTGTCTAAGGGAGTTAGCTTCGACAGACGTGTCTCATAATACGCCACAAACATTAATAGTATACACAGTGCCAATTGCTTTATTGGAGTTCTTTTTTTTATATATATATATATAGATTATTAGATTTTCACATTTAGGTATTATTTTAATTTATTTCTAAGTTTATTGCTATGTTTTCGAATAACGTTATTGTTTTGGCTTGTTTCAGCACTCTATGCTGTACTTCTTCCATCATTACGAGTTACCCGTCATACTACAGCAAGCGCAGTTGCAGCAACTTTTACTGCGAACCCACCACGGCATGGGTGGGATGATGGGTCTGGCTGGTATCGCTGCGTTGGCTAGCGGTGCAGCGTACCACGACGCACCCGGTACCGGTACACAAGCCACTCCTCCAACCACTCAATCTACTACGCAAACCGTTCAGAATACCGTACAGTCCACAACACAGACCTCGCCGTCCGTATCAACCGCGCAGACTAATACTACGCAGACGGGCGATGTATTATCTTCTCGAATGGCAACACTAGATTCAGCATCTACCAACACCATAGCTGAAACCGTAACAACGAATCAAAACGAAGAGCGCGCTATAGCCACCCCTGTGGAGGTTGCGGCAAATATAGACAAGACTGTAGTTGACAATACTATAAAGATAGAAGAAATCAAAAGGAAAACTTCAGATGTGGATATCAAAATTCGGGGCAGCGGTTCGGCTTCCGACGACAACGATGAGAAAACTTTGCCGAGCGGTGCCAACGACGACATAGTGATTAAAGACAATGCCAAAGTCGATAGCTTGACCTTAGACCGTCGACGAAGTGAGACGCTGGAAATCAATCAAAGCGATCCTCCCGTTTCCAGCACGGCGTCCACTGCCAAAATCGCTCCTAGGGCGTCCCCAGAAGCTGACGATGTAGACTAATTTACTCTTACATACCTCTAAGCTTTCAATATTATATCAAACTCTTATGTTTCTAGGTTAACAATCTAAAGTCATCAAATATCAACTATAATAACGTAGGTGGTACTTATTTTAAAAAAAAAACAACTTGCTATGGCTTCAGGATACTTAGACGTGACGAAGAAGCAATATCTTGGTTTGAATTGAATTTTAAAAAGTTACGGGATTTTCTCACATTTAAGGTATTTGTAGTTTAAGTTAAGGCTGCCGTTACAGCGACTGTAAATATCTATATTTATTAGGACCTATCTGTGTCGTGTCGGGTAACTGTATGTTAGTTACCTCCGAGGATGCTTAGTGTGAGGTGCTGGAAGGCATATTCTATTCATTCAGTGATTTAGTTTATTGCAATAAATATTTTTGTTCAATGATATTGTATTTTTTATTTTAACTTTTTTGTTTTTAATGAACCCCTTTCTTATTATATTGTAGTTAATTTGTTATATCGCAATAGTTTTTGATAAACTTTTAATAGATTACATTAAAAAAATATAAAGATGTCATCAAGAAAGTCAAAAGTCTTCTTTAGTCTAATCAAAGAAAAAGTTGTTAAAGTTACATGAATAGTCTTAACAGAATTTACTTTTAAAAATTTATATCAGTATTTTACAACTTAAAAGTCTCAAATAAATCCTATAACATTTTTTTGAAATAAATTTTCAATTTATTTGAGATTGTTACTAAAAAATATCAATCATGTGTGGTTATTTCTTTTTTAAATAGATAATAAAATATAACTCTCTAATTTACACAATATAAATATATAAATGCAAATTAAACATTAAGAAATTAAACTTAAATTTAAAGATTCTTTAATTATAGCGCCTATTATCATGTAATTTTTGGATAAAAGTTAAGGTAAAAAGTGATAATAGGTAACTAAAATAGTACCTACTATTTTAGTTGAAATTTATATAGTAAATAGTTATGCAGCTAATAGGTAACTAAAATAGTACCTACTATTTTAGTTACCTATTAGCTGCATAACTATTTACTATATAAATTTCATATTCTCTGATCGATACATAATTTATGTTAAAATTTATTTTAAAAATATTAATTACTTTTTTTTATCCCTTCACGTTGTATCTCGCACACAGCATGGTAGGCAGAGGGAACCTAGTTTTAAGATACACCGTTCCCCACTTTCCGCCGAGCTTTGCCTCGACACCAGAGCGAAGAAATGAAAATATAAATGTAAATAAATATTTCATTTTCTCGAGTGGGGATCGAACTCACAACCAGTCGATTTTACAGTCACACTTTGTGCCCCTGCGCCATGACTGGCCTCTATTAATTACTTGATATATATATTAATATTATAAACGCAACTAATAGTTTAAGCCGAGCTGGAGCTAGAACCATCAACGTGGACATCATCTTCAAGTCGTTCGTCTGATGTGGCGATGTAAATTATTACAATATTTTTATTAAAATTAAAATTGCGTAATTTTACCATACTGATAAACTTTTGGCTAAGGCTAATTTTACTTCTTATATATTTTTTTTATTAGCTGAAGCTGATACAGCGTGAACGCTGTATCCCGCACTCAGGAGAGTAGGCAGAGGGAACCTAGTGTTGACACTTCGTTCTGCACTTTCCGCCGAGTTCTGTAGGCATTGCGTGTTGAGTGGCAGAACTCAACGCCGCGCTTGTCCTTGATACCAAAGTGAAGAAATGGAAATATAAATTTAAGTAAATATTTCATCTCCTCGAGTGGTGATCGAACCCACAACCAGTCGATTTTACAGACACACTTTGTGCCCCTGCGCTACGACTCGCTCTTATAGTTTAACTGGACTATTACATAACTTCATTACTTATCTCAGATATCTAAGTTTTATATATGTAATGGAAAATGCCAAGGACGCTGAATACGTGTTATTAAAGCGGTACTACATTATTTCATATAATTTAGCTGGACTGTTTGTCAGATGTTTCAGATCTTTAAATTTATATATTATTGCAAAATGCTCATCGCACTCCACAACTTTAGGTAAGGAAACTTTAATTAGGTATACGATTACGATTTGGCTGGAGTATTATAGTTCTATTTAAATTCTAATAAAATATAGCTTAGATCCTGCCCAGGTTTAATAACTATCATATACAGCAAATTTTTTTTATTAAAATTAGTAAAGCAGTTCAGATAATGTGCGTGAACAAAAAGACGGATAATAATTTTAAAAACCGTAGATTTTAATAAGGGAATCTGTCTGTACTGTAATATTTCCATTTAATTATTTATCTTTAATAATAATTGGTTAATGTTTGGATCACTTGAAATGCCATAACTCTCTCTCTCTCTCTCTCTCTCGGGAAAACTTAAAAGGATTTTCAAAATAAAACACCTAAAAATTTACTATGTTTCTTTATTTCAGTAGATCATTTTAATCAATCAATCAACCAATTATATCTTTACGAATATAAATTTTATTCTACAAATTGTTGTACAATGATTTACAATCTTACTCTAAATGTTACTAAAAGTTCGTCATTACGTATCTTATGTATTCGACATGATTAGACAAAATAAAAAGTTCAAAAATATAGTAACAAATCCATAATACTCCTAACTGTAAAAGCTAGATTTTTAATTCCACAATTTTAAGAAAAAAAAAATACTAAACCCTTGCCTTTAATTAGTTTCCAAAAAAGCGTGGTTTCAAATTCTGTTACTTTCAAATTTTTATACGTTTTCTTAATAAATAATATAGATTTATCCATGGTATATGTAAGTCGATTTATTACACATATCATATTCGTATGGAAGTCTTGGTCTGCTTAGACAAGGGACTGTATTGGATTTCGCCTATTGTCTGTTCTTCAAGGATGTTTAAAGTAACAATATTTTTAAAAGAAGTTAACATTAGTTTGAAGGTTTAGTTTTAAACTCGCTTGTAAATCAAATGGACAAAGCTATTATCGGTCGCACGATACCACAAATAATTCTTCAAAACCAAAATTATTATATTTAAAATGGCTATATTTATATTTAAAAATATTATAATTAAAAAATGGTTTTTTATTGTTTTCAGCCAAATTGTAAGCTTTGACGTTAAAATAGTCTAAATTGAAGATAGTATTATTTTATATGTATTCACGCTCTATCATCAGAAGGATAGAAAAGGCAACCTAGGGACACTCTGTTCTTCACAATTTTTTATTGTCTATTTTCATTTGTAAATTATTAAATATATTTGGAATCTTTAACATTAAATTTATCTCATAGAATATCTTTTTAATTTATCTCGTAGACTTTTTAATTTACTATAACTTTGATATTTCCAAGTAATATATAATTTATTAAATATCAGACATGTATATATTAGAGAATTTACCTTATTATAATGTTATATTTTTTTTTTTTTAGCTTCACGCAGTATCCCGCACACAGCAGGGTAGGCAGAGGGAACCTAGTGTTAAGACACTCCGTTCCCCACTTTCTGCCGAATTCTGGAGGCATTGCGAGTTGAGTGGCAGAACTCAACGCCGCGCTTAACCTCGACACCAGAGCGAAGAAATGGAAATATAAATTTAAGTAAATATTTCATCTCCTCGAGTGGGGATCGAACCCACAACCGGCCTCTGTTTATATAACTTTTTGTATAAATTATTTGTATGTAATAAATATATTTTGAAGAAATATATGCAATAGAAAAAAAATATACATTTGCAAACAGTAAGATTAAAACACTTTTATACCAATTGTGTAAAAAAAAATAAAGGGTTTTCTAAAAAAGTAAAGGGTTTGTGTGTTTACATGTATTCAGTACGAAGACTTATAATATAATTTATATGTAGGTATGTACATTAACATATTTTCTGGAACGTTCGTATACAGAATAAAACTTAAAAACGTAAATCCCATGAATATGTAATTTCATATTTTATTTGTAAACTTATTCATTATTTTACTTTGTATAAATATAAATAAAGCTAAGTTTAACTTTGGTAAAAAAATAAATATTTACAAAATAAATTGTAACAAGCGTATAAGAAATTTGACGTAGCTTGATGAGAACGTATGGCTTAGTGGTCCGAGCGCTTGGACAGTTTTCAAGTTGCACGGGTTGAAATTAGGCTAAGTTCAATTTTTTTTACGTTTTCTAGATAAAAAGTACTCAATATAATTTTATTTGAAATGTTAATACACCAACTTCATGAAGTTCATGTATTATATACTTCATCAATAGGCAAATGTATCATTTATATTTAATTGTATGACATAAATTATTTTATTTAAAAGTAATATTTTACGTAGAGAATACAGATGCGTCGTGTAAACTGTATTTCACTGTAATCTTCGTTTAGTTTCTTCCTGTGATGTGTTTCCCCTTGTCAGCTACGTGTATTCTCAAGCAATAACATCTCATAATGTGTGTTAATTCCCCAAGAATACGCGTGACCTCCAAGTAAGAGTTTATCTTCACTCTTCTTTACTCCTATCTTCTAGATATCTTGGTTCTTAATTTCTTAATTAAAATACATTACTAATTTAGACAATAAATTATATAAATTCAAACATGATATATTATGCATCCTGTATTCATATTAAATTTTTATTAAAAATACTATATAATATTAAAAAGAATCAAAATAAATAATAATATATTTTAATACACATTTTTTCTTTAAACAATACAGAAATGTAATTCTAGAAGTATAAGTAACAATCCAATAAACATATATATAGAAAAACGAAACCACGATGAACAAAACAGGAGCAACACCCAAAAACCTATACCAGCTGACATTGCTTCTTATCAATTCCACTATCCGGGTCATCCCCGGCCCCCACCGGAGAAAGGACAGAACTAATCGCTGTACCGTTTGCCGCGGCACGATCGCTCTCATCGGCACATCCGGGTAGGCCGGGTAATCCCCCGCCGGACATCCGGCGCTGGATGCATCGGATTTACTGTGAACGAAATACACACGCCGATTGTTGAGATTAACGTAAAGTCTGTTTTAGTGAGCTCTGCCAGTATTGGTCACGTTTTATTTATCGAGGTTTACTGGTTCAGCGCTGTGTTGGATTACATGCGTTTTGGGTAATGTAAGGTTTTATTCGTTTACGCATGAATTAAAATTATAAATCAAATTAAATCAGCTTCACGCTGTATCCCGCACACAGCAGGGTAGGCAGAGGGAACCTAGTGTTAAGACACACCATTCCCCACTTTCCGCCGAGTTCTGGAGGCATTCTGGAGTCAGACATCAGAGTGAAGACGTGAAAATATAATGTAAGTAAATAATTCATCTCCTTGAATGGAGGTCAAACCCACAACCAATTAATCATAAAATATTAATAAACTTTAGTTTTAAGCACTTTAAATATCTCATGCTGACTATTGCATAATGCCACCATCTTCTATAACATATTTATTTGTAAGAACTCGTACTTATTAAATTATTCAGTAATAGTAAACACTAAATTAGGTTTTAAAAAAAACTATATTTTTTTAGTATTTTTAAGTAACTCGTGGTCTATACCTATACACATGGAAGAACTATTATTGACGGTATTTATTAATGTAACAGAATACAATTACAATTTTCTTTTATCCTTCCTGTCTGTTTGTCTGTGTATACCAATCTCAAAAACGGGTTGACATTTTAAATGCAGTTTTTTCTATTGTATTTTGGTTAACTAACTGCCTTCATATTTAGCATCGGTTTCATTTAAATAGCAACGTTAATTATTTGCGACAATATTGCTATTAAATATTTTATTGAATTAGGTGAAACTTTAATTTTAATTATTTTTATTTTTAATTATCATTTTAAAATATCCATAAATATGGATATGTTAAAATGATAATGTCCTTACATCACGAACGTAACTTATATAAGTAAAAAAATAATTTAGTAGTAAGTACAAGCGGGCGAAGCCGCGAGCGGGTCGCTAATACGAAATAAATATTTATAAGCAGTGACAAGGAAATATGAATATAACAAAAATATATCATACATACAAATCACATCAAAGGATATCTTTTTATTAAATATAGATATTTTTTTTATAATGGCCCTAATCTGTATATTGAGATCATTGACAAAAGCTACTTTTGTATCAATCTGTAAGACAGCTCGCCACCTCGCCGCCTCGCCGCCTCGCCGCCTCGCCGCCTCTCCGCCTCGCCGTCGGATCTTTAACCGACAATCGGATATCAAGCGGATGGCTGTTGTACCCGACCTCTGCTATCTCGCCTTTGATCCGCCTCTTTGAAGTCGGGCCCGCTTTGTGGTACCTGCACAGATTAAGATACTATTAAAACGTTATTTTGTTCATTTAAAATTATCATCTTTGCAGTGCAATTTATTAGTGATAGTTGATAGTTTATAATATAATAAAAGTAGAGGTAAGTCGTAGTCGTATAGGTTAGGGGTTCGATTTCCGTTCGAGGAAATGATATGTTTAATATTTTCATTTCTTCTATCTAGTGTGGAGGTAAAAAAGCGCAGCGTTGCGTCCTTCACTCAATACGCAATGCAGTTGTTTTAACACTAGGTTCCCTCTGCCTACCCTACTACGTGCAATATTCAAAAGTTCAATTGAAATAGGCTTAAAACATTAAAATTTCAAATCATTAGACTGACTTCTGAATGTACAACCTCTTTTCTTCTTCATTATTTAATATATATCTCTTTTAAAATACTAATAAATATAGCAAAGATTCAAAACATCACTCCACACTCAATTCAACAAGAAATATGCAAAATTATTAATTACATTTCGTACAAACAAACAAACAAAAAAAAAACACAAAAAAACATAAAAGTTTAAAACAGTGCAAATGAAACGTTCCATGAGAAATTAAATAGCGAAGAAGAGGTTGGAGCAAAAAGATTTTTAATGTCGACTGCAGCACCAGACTGAACAAAAACTGCCATAAATATGAAGCACAATTAGATGGTAAACAGTCGACCGCGCGACCACCTGTTAGACGCCCTGCTCTGGTACTGGCCACGTACTTCTTTGTAAGCTTTATTTATATGTAAAAATACGTTTCGAATTTAAAATTTGTGTCTAATTTTGATGTTTCTTTTATATTTTGATGGTATTGATAAATATCGGTTGGTACTCCTTAAATGTTTTTTTTTTATCCCGTACGTAGGAGCCCAGGCAGAGGTAGCCTAGTGTTAAGACATTCCGTTACCCATTTTTAGCCGAATTCTAGTGGCATTGCGAGTAAGTGGAACTTAAGCTCGCTTTGCCTCGATACCAGAACGAAAAAATAAATATTTTATTTCCTCTAATGAAAATCGAACCCACAACATGCGCGTTTAACTAAGTGACTGTCGTAGCGCAGCGACACAGCGTCCAACTGTAAATGTGATGGTTATGTGTTCAATTCGCGTTCGGGGCAGCGATTTATTTGCAATTTCCCGCTCTAGTAACAAGAGAAACGCGGCCGCCACTGAACACGGAATGTCTCGAAAATTCAGCGAAATATGGGTTACGTATTGTCTTAACACTAGGATTCCTCTGCCTATCTTGTTATGTGTGTGATACAGCGTGAATCTAAAAAAAGTACCAAAAAATTAAATAAATAAATAACAAAAAATAATAATTCGAGGCCGGTCGTGGCGCAGCGGCACGAGGTGTGACTGCAAAACCGACTGGTTGTGGGTTCGATCCCCACTCGAGGAGATGAAATATTTACTTAAATTTATATTTCCATTTCTTCGCTCTGGTGTCGAGGTTAAGCGCGGCGTTGAGTTCTGCCACTCAACACGCAATGCCTCCAGAATTCGGCAGAAAGTGGGGAACGGAGTGTCTTAACACTAGGTTCCCTCTGCCTACCCT